>JABFOV010006330.1:0-10822 GCA_022817685.1 Aradophagus sp. ZL-2020
CGCCTGACGAGGACCACTGAGCGCGATAATTTTGAAATCAGGATTCTATTCTAGTCATATTATAATTTTCTTTAGGTAAGCACTTAGATAAAACACTTTATATCACGGAACGGTGTTTGTTTTGGCCGGACTACGATTCGCCAGCGAAAAATACAGTTAAGAGCCTGGGAATAAGAATTAGTTCTGAGCGAAAGTTTTATGGAAAATGAGGTTCGTTAGTCACGAATCTTTTTTGCCCCATTCTACTTCCGCTACGTCTATCTCCATCTCTCTTTTCGAATTCAAGTACCCGAGACCGTTGGTGTTACCAAGTGTTGCCGGAGTTGTTTCTGGTAATGAACTTGTGCTAATGACATCTTTTTTCCGCGTCCCATGTATCTTGATTCGTAATCACCCTTTTATGAATAGTGCCTGTTGAAAATGCCACGTGAACATGACTTTTTTTTAACGACAAACATTGTTTCATTGTACATTTAACCGCTGAGGCACGACGACTAAAATTAACTCCCTCGACGGACTTAATAGCCAGTGAACCAAATAAGCAAACGTTGTTATTTAAATTGAAATTCCGCCAAGATTTTTTAGCTCTAATTTCGTGTTCTTTCAGTGGCAGCAATTGTAATGAAAGATGAAGATAAGCAACCTCGTTCACTTATTTTTCCCTGTCAGTAATGGAATTCCAAAAATGATCATTTTATCAATTTTGCAGAGAAATTAATATATCAAAGGTTTTTGCGCAAAGTGCAAACATATACGTTAAAGTGATTGCTCGCATGCTTTTATTTATAAAAACGATTTTGGATATTGAGCGATTAATTGTTATTCACTTTTAGACATATACATCTTGTCACCAAAGTATAACAATCCTGTTTCAATTAATTTTGAACGAAAATTAATTTGTATTGTTACAAAGTTATTAAATTTAGTACAAAAAGTAAAAAAAGTTTGTGCTATATATATAGTATATACCTTTTGATTCGAAACTACTGTTATTGTAAGAGTGGCTGCTCTTAAAATAACATTACAATAACATTTACAATTACAATTTGTAATTGTAAATGTTTACTACATTTGTTTATTACATTTTTTTTTAACATTTACAATTTTCATTCATTATTGTATTCAACACCCTAGCAAAGTCAGGCGTTAATGTAAAATGGGTATGATTTTTGCAATATTTAATTATACCATGAAATTTATCCGCAGCATTTGGCGAATTTCGGTAATATTGCACGCAACGCGCTTGTATTTATTTCAAGAATATATGTTGAAACAATAATCTTTTGTCCGTTTGATATTTTTGACGTCCTTTTTCAGCTTTTGCAATTTTAAATCATGTATATATTTATACAACCAAATGAGTATGCCAGCACTACTCAGAACTATGATTATTACATTATCAATATTATATAACAGCTTATATAACCGCGTACGATTCGATTAATTAGCAAAAATGATATTTATAGTAATTTATTAAAATAAACACTATTAAAAGTCATTAATCGTTTGTTTCCTCAATCTTAAAATTATTTTTTTCGATAAAACAACGCTGATAACAAAGTTGTTAAATTTTACATTATACTCCAGGCAGAAAGAAAGATGTTCGTAGCGTATATGGCATATACTTGACGCATACACTCGAAATAAATACTTAAAGTTGAAAGGAGAATACTTTTAACTTATCAACTTTTTGGAAAAAGTCAAAATCCAGCTTTTGTCACTGCAAATTATGGACAAAGCGCAATGTTCGGCAAAAGGTCCATTTAGTAACAAAACGTGGTTCATTTTGTCCTCAAAGCAACGGAAACTTGGCACTTACATTGACTCATAAATTTGTCATTACGAATACTTGATAAATATTTGCGATGCAGGTGTGCTTTCGTCGGACAATTTTTACGGATTGTTTTCCCTTAGATACCGTCGAGGCGAATCACGTGTGGAGAGGTTCATAAATCTGACTACTGCGTGCGCTCGGCGCCCGACCAATAAGTCGAACGTGCAAAGTAGTCTGAAATTGGTCGCTCGAACATTTCGCAATGAAAATTTTAACAATTCCAGTGACAAATCGCTCGCCATGGACGTACTCGCGCGAAAGTTGATACGCAAAGTTTACATTTAAATAAGTTGAATGTAAGAATTGTCGGTACCCAACTTTTACCTCCTGATCATATTTTCGTTTCTCGTCACAAGTTTCCCGAATAATTTATGTTTATAGAGGATAATAATGTACATTATATTTTATGTTTCAAAAACATAACAGTTTTCACAAGTTTTCGTTTTATTTAATCAACGATACGAGGTCATTAATAACCAAATTCAAAGTTGGAAATTGAATTTGACGTACAAGTTAACGAACTCTGATTGTTTTGACGAACTGTTTTGTCGTTTCGATGAAAAAAATCTAATTTTTTCACGAACGTACGAATCTGTCACCGGAGCACGAACTTGGCGACAATTTATTATTATCATGGCGTTAAAATGTTCACATTTTGCATTAGTCCTTATTTTTATTTCCCCAAAGTTACTCTTTTCCTTGCTGAAATTCTTTTTCGCGCATGTTCCGTACTCACTTTTCAGTTTTATCCGCTTGTAACGTCCCTTATCATGTAGCTGCGAGTAAGATAATTTAATCTTAACATCTACCTTACGTGTCTTTTTTCCTGCACTCTCCGTTTATGTTCCTTCCACTCTGAAATTTCCATTATAACCCTTCTCTCCCCTTTACATCCAAATAAGTTCGCCACCACGCAGCCAAGCATTTTCATTATTTTTCATACGCAGCGACGAATTCCGCGGCGCAACTATTTTCTGAATATATTCTCTTCTTTACATGTCCCTTAAATACGCGTATGAATGTAAATAATGTTTTTTAATTCGAACGAAAACTCCCCTCTCACGTTCGCGACGCTATTTCGCAGGGTTCTGTTACTTAAATAATGTTTTTTTCAACGCATTTTCATCTACATTCGGGTAATGTGTAAAAAAAAAAGCAAACAATCCTCCGAGTCAAATTTATTCGCTAAACGTGTATTAATTTTCATTAAGTGGATGTATTAAATTGCACGATACAGTGGATTTCGCAGGAATTTTTACGTACTGCAAAAAGTGGCCGACTATTATACGAAATGAAGTTTGTAATGCATTTTCTGTTTTTTTCCTTTTTTTATATTACTATTGTGTTATTTCGTAAAAGCTTTGAAATAAAGCTATTATCACTTCACCGTTTTAATCGCTTTATTTTGACTTTGTGTAAAGTCTTGTCATTTACAGCAATCAAAGCAATCTGTTACAGGCTATGAGGCTGATCCATATTCATATGCCGACGCATGTAAATTATGTAATTGTAATTTATGTTTAGAAACTTCGTAGTTGACGAAAAAGGAATTATCTCTTCGAAAAGAAAATATTTTGAATGTTCAAATAAAAATTGGATATTTCATGTTCACGTTAAGAAAATAGTTAATTATTTTCTGGTATTTAATATAATTAAATTAATTTGATTTTAAAGTACAAAATGATTACTTTTTTATTCGTCCATTTTACGTTAAAAGTAATTAATGAACGATAACGATTAAAGAAATACTTAGACTCTTTTCACAAATGTTACAACGTATCAAGTTGTAAACTTTTTCATTGTCCACTTTATCCCTCAACTTTATCACGACTGATTACAACGATTGACTAAATAACCGCAACTCAGCGGCAAAAATTAAATAACAAATACGTCCGGTAAACAAGAAGCGACCGCCATTTCATTCGTCCACGTCCTTTTACGGCCGTTTCTTTCAGCGCACTCTCTTTTCCGCCGTTCGATCAACAAAAACTTTCGTCCAAATGGAATCAGTCGCAATATTTTCCCCAACGTTTCGCCACTTTTTTTTATCAGACCAACTTTTGTATTCGTCGTTTCACCTTGGGCGGGAAATTGGATGCCGGATAAATATGTGATCTACAATGCGACGACGTTGAAGCCGCGCGAGAACTTGCGCATCCGTCGCCTATTTATTGCAACGCCTTATGTATCTGCCAATTTTATCTTTGCTTTAGTTGCGCGTTCGCCATTGTTTTTCACGAGCCACTAGATCAAACTTTCGGACAGTCTTTTTAAATTATAGTTTTGCGTTCTATGGCCGAAACAAATTGCACCGCGTATGAGCCGAAAGACTCTGCCACGCGAATGATTTATCATTATCTGTATCGAAGCAAGCAGTTTTTTAAAACGCATTTCAGCTTATTATGTGTCACTTCTACGTGGAATACTCGAAACAAATTGGATACATTCTCAGGAGTGTTCAAAGTGATTCTTTATATTTGATTTCAGTAAATTAGTATTGTCTTTTTACATGACAAATTTTATTAGTGAAATTAAAACTTAATGATAATTGCTGAAATGCTTTTTTGTGGAAAAATTATTAATTTTAACAGTGTTATTTGACAAAGCAGTAGTCTAGTAACAAAGGTATGAAGAATGACTTTAAGAATCACTTTAATACTTTGTTCAAGCGACTCGTGATTGATTTGAGAATGTTACGATTTGTTCAAATGTATTATTATCGCTTCACCTCGATTAAGTATATTATTCTTGGTTCAAGCATAATTTTTTTACTTCCTTATAAACGTAGCTGCAACCGCAATTTTTTTGGTGTATTTTTCTTTAACCGTTATCATTTTATTTTATCGCGACTATTCAAAAATAGAGTTTGCGTTAGAGTCTTGCATAATGTGTGACATAAAATACAGTCAAGTGTTCGGAAAAGAGAGAAAAAGGAAAGTAAAAAAAAAAAGGTTTTGTTAGAATAGAGGCTTTCGTGAATTTTATTTTCTTTGACGAACCTTGAAACTTCTTCTGAGCGCCTTTTCCTCTCAATTACGCAGTCGAGTTACGCTTCAGAAATCAATTGATTTAAGAGCGGGGCTTGCGAACGTGTGAGAGATGTTGGTAAAGGTTGAAAGTCGATGGAAGAAATTTATATAATGTACAGGGAACGGAAAATGTAAAATAGATAAATGTAAGGAACAAATTTTTAATACAAAAAAATTAAATGTAAACGAACTGTAGATGTAATTAATGATAATGTATGGAGGAAAACATGAGCGAAAATTATAAACTTACCAATCAAATGTGATCAATTAAATGTGAGTTGTCACTGTAAATATAAGCCATATCCAAAGAAAGTTTGATAAATTCAATGAAGATTCAAATATTCATCACAAAAACAAGTGTTTCATTTTAAGGCATTTTTATGTTTAAAATATCAAAAGTCTCTCAATTTGAGACACTTTTGATGTTTGAGAAACAAGTTTTAATATTAACTTAAATTCGATATTCCGTTATTAGGACGTCGATATTATTTGTGAGTATTGGATTTACATAAAGTCAATATAAAACTTGTGATTTGTAGGAAAAGCAACTGTTCTTTCAAGACACGTGCACGAAAGCGGGAAATTGGGAGTCAGTATTGAAAAAGCGATAATGAAGACGATAGTTGCCGGTTCGATGTAATGAAAGGAAAAAAAAAAGGTTAAAGCTCTGAGCTTTTTCGAGCACTTCGATCGTTCTAGTATTACTGACGCTGGAATTTGTATCACAGTATATTTTTCATGCTTCCATTTCTATCATTTTACTTAATAAACTATCATTACTATTTCATATAAAGGCAGGTTCCATAAATTTGAATATCATTGTAAAATTTATATTAATTTCTTAATATCAACACGCAAATTTAAAAAACGTATTGAAAACAATTTTTGTTATATTCACTTTATACTTTTCATTTCAGAAAAGGAAAATGTAACAAAAAAAAGCTTTTAGAACAAAAACGATGTGTTTGTTAAATTCAAAGATAAAACATCAGTCAAAATTAAAATTGAATGATTTTAATTTTTCACACAAATCCCTCAATCTGGAAAGTGGTGAGCCAGCCATTCGATTGTGCAGTGAATTTCAAAATCTAGATGTTCAATCATAAAACCAAAATGAATAAATGACAAATTATTAAAACAAATATTATATACTCAAAATATATCCATTATGAAATCTCAAAATAATGATATTCATATTACAATTAAGAACAAATTTTTAATTTGAACATAGACACAAATCTCTCCCATTTTTGCGCATTGTATTAAATTATAAAATTGAGATTATGTTATCGTGACAATTTCTTTGACGCAATAAAATGAAAAATATGTTTTAATTTTCCTAGCAACCAATCCGTCACTGCCGGATTAGAAACGCTTGAAATATTTTCCAGTGAGCGTTCAAAGTGCTATCGTCAAACAAAACTCGTGATTGTTGAAAAGTTGGAATTTGAAAAATGTGACAGCGTTATCCTGCCCGGATTACACACAACCATATGTCTTATTACCAAGTGAGTTACACATTACTATCAAAATTAACGTCACCATGGCTATGATTTAACTCGAAACAGTAGATCACCGTTGTGCATTTGCCTCTATAATACATGCATTATGCACACAATTATGTCAAAATGACCAACGAGCAGGATCTTATTCACATACACGTAACAACTTTTTTATTTATTTTTCTATTCTAAATTTCGATATCAAATACAAACATGAAAATATAAAATTATTTTACACACTTCTTCAACCGGATTATCATAAAATATTATTTTCTTCTTGAATTCGTTTGGTCGTCTTGGTATAAGGTAACGATGCAAATCCGCATCATGAGCTTTTCATACAATTCTGACCACCGTTGGATTTTCGTTCAAATCTTCTGAATGACATTTTCATGTCATTTTGACTCGTGCAGTACCGTGTTTCCGTTGCGAATGCTTACACGTTATTTCGCAATGTTTGTTATTGTAATTAAGTTCATGTCATTCTAGTCAAGTGAATATGACTTTTTATTCCAAAGGGGTGTAGAAGGTTTTCGACAATCTTTTTTCTCTTCGCATCTTTTCATTGTTGACATCTTGTGAAATTTTTAGCATTTTATAGGGTTCAATGGTGAAATAACTATTTCAATGGTAAAAAGTTCCACGTTTCAAGCACTGTAACATTTAAATCCGGAAATACAGCAGTGTAACTTTAAATATTCGATTCTCTCTCAGTGCTCGTTTTCAAATGTCACGAGGATTTGTTTTCAGATGCAGAAAAATGCACGTCTCCTCTACCCCCACTACTTTAGTTTACTCGTGATTCATAATTTACAAGTGATTAAGGAACTACTCATTATTTATGGACTCTTAATGAGTAACTAACGAGTTACTCATGATTCATAGACTTATAAGTCATGGATAAATGACGAATCACTCATGATTTATGAGACTTACTAATGAGTCACACTACTCATGAGTTTACAACTAACGAGTCACACTACTCATGAGTTTTCAACATTAATGGTTCAAAAATGTCATCTCTATTATTTCAGTTGGTGTTTTATACGATCGGCGGTGATCTCGCGAAAGATAAATGCTGAATATTGCAGCGGGCGACGAGTGATAAATTTTCGGTAAAAGCTTCCTTCGGAAATTCAATCGAGGCACATACAATTTTTTTCAACACATTGGCTCCTTATCGAAGCTGCCATATACATTTCCGTTCCGCAGGAGTTCATAATACGTCTCGCCGTATACCCTCAAACTCGGACATTTGTTGGCTTGATGTATATTTTCGCGCATTAGATATACGTCTCGCGTGCACGTTGTGTGTCCGCGCGTCTATGCACTCGTGTTTGGAACCCAAGTCACGCAGGCCTGATAAATGCAATATCGTATAAATTGTGCCGAGTATTAGAGCCTTATAACAATTTATGTCGAAGATCCGTACTTCTGCGATTTGCTCGGAATTCCAGTCAACGGAGTGTCATTCGCGCGAAACCAATGCCACTAACAGATGATCGCGAGATTTCCTTAGATGCATTAAATTCTCGTATCGGACAGTCCCGGAATTTGTTATTAAAAGCATGCGAACCAGTTACTTACGTCCCTGCTAATTGAAATACAAGCAGATAACTTGGCGCGAAGTTGCCTAACTTGCATCAATTTCACCACGTTATTCGTTACGACTCGGAAAACCCGGAGATTATTCGATCGTCCTATTTATATAATAAACTATCATTTATTATCAGATCAATATAGTAAGCCCAAACTATTAATAGTGTTTTAAATGTTCCGCAAAACTAGTGGATTGCAATTTTTGTCGACTTTTTAAATAATGCTTGATGCAAGTTTATTAAACGCGTTTCTTGTCTTTTGCGTTTATTACCAAATGTAAGAATTGTTTCGATTTCTCGTAAAATACAGGAACAACTATTTAAATTAAAATAGAAAAAAAAGCAACAAAAAGCAATCTACTTTTATTACCACTGGTACAAATAAGCCCTACTCAAAGAAAAAATGCAATACTTCTATTGTATGTTTGAAACGTACATTTACAAACACAAGTATGCGCGACTTTGATTCCGCACCCAATAAATTCTTTTGCCTTCAACAATTTATAGGAAAAAACCCAAGCATTTCTATTTCATTGTTTGAAATTTCTCTGGAAAAATACTACTTGTCGGAAAAATTTCTCAATCAATGTACTTTATTTTTCTACAAAAAAAACTGCCGCACAAATTTTATTCTTTGATCATAACTTTCCGATGCAGAGAATTTTTTAAACTTTTGCAACGAATAGCATGTGAAATATTATTCACAATAATAATGTAATATAATTTTAATATAGGATAAATTATTACGTTTAAAGGAAATAATTTGAACGACCAAAAAATGTGTTATTATATGCATACGAATCCTTGTCAATTTTCTTTTTGTTTGTTTTGTTTATTTTTTACGTCCTTACATTTGAAGGGATACAAATAATATTTGTTAAAGAATGTATGTCTTGTGTCGACTTACTTAATTCACATTCTCGTCAGTTCAAGTGTTGCTGCTGTTGGAATGTCTTGCAAAAGAGTGAATTAGATTGATTACAAAAGTTGAACCAGTGTTTTTACCTTCTTTGCAGAGCGTAGTAAGGTAAATGGTATTTTAACGAATAATGGCCCAGTACATTCGGTAAGAAATTCACTTTATTAAGGAAATTTCACGTTGTTAATGTATGCTGAAAAAAAACTTGTTCAACTCAACTCAGATATATTCAGTTCAAGTAGAAATTAAGTTGAATACATCAAAGTATAACTTTTGCTTGTATCAATTTACTGATTGAGAAAATTAATTAAATTATGAGTATTTAAGTAAAATTTATGATTGATCAAAAATTTTGTTCGATCTAAAAAAATTGCGGTAGTCATTATTATTTTGAAATATAATAAAATTCATTTCGAAATATTCCAATGATATTGATTTCTACTGCATTAAAATATTTGAAAAATATCATGCTCTCGTACATATGTTTATGAACTACTAACTGTAGACCATTAAAGTTAATGAATTTTATTATCTTGAGTAAGTGTCATCATAATTCACACAATCTCTGTTTTCGGTCGGCAGGAGGCTCTAATCAGAGAATTTATATTTAATGCGAGCTAAATTCTCTGCTTATAGATTTTAATTTCATAGACTATTAAGTACGATAATGTTACATTCAATTTCTGTTTATCTCGGCTGTGTTTCTGCAAACCATTATTTACGCGCAGCCAGAAGAATTGAAATTACAACGCTTCCTAATTGTCAACACTTGGTTCAGGATTTCCATTTTCAATTCCCCTGGTGAACGAACTCAGTGCTTGTAAAATTATATCACGTATCACTGAAAATTAACTGAATTTTAATTTCCTTCAATCGAACTGTATGAAATGAATCTTCACTGTACGATAAATAAACGAATTAATTAAACCAATATTGAATTACTATTAACAATTTACTTAATTCAAAATAATAACGATACTATACGATTCATTGATATCATTTATAAATAATAGCTTGTATATCATGTACAGATTATTAAGAACATGAAATAAATATCAACTTTTTGTTCATATTATAAAAACATGCAATATTGTGAAAAAAAAATTTATATTTAATAATGCTAATTGAATATACGTTTTATATGTTCGAGAATCACTTGAAAGCATTACAAATTTGTAACGGGAGCATGTTTTAGAAAAGTACCGTCGATGACGTTCTCAAACTATTGTTTGGCACTTTTCATTCTTCCCTTCTTCTTTCATCTATCGTTTATCCCCACAATCTTGGGAAATAAAAAACATAATTATCGAGTAAATTAATGACGTAGTAAGAAAGTTAACTGATCATAATTTTGCGTTAAACCAGGGCATTTGGCCCATTACTGTCCGGACGTAAATATATATAGTACGGCTTATTAGTATTTCACAGCAATTATTCTAATTTACCTGTTGCTGTAAATCGCGAAATTAATAATCGCGGTATGATTTTTAATTTTGTTAAAGGCCAACACAGCGCCGCAAGAAATTCATCACCCGCAAGGGGACGTTTTCCGCTTTCTTATTTCGCGGTATAACTTTCGCGTTGTAATAATTATTCACGACAGAAAGGCATTAGCCGGCAATTCACTACAAATCATGTGTTTCGGTTCTTTCTTTCTTTTTTTTTTCTGTTCTTTTTTTCTTTTTTTTTTTTTTTTTTTTTTTGTTAATTTCTCCGTTTGGGCGGTTTAATTTTATATATCCTTAGGGATAAACCTGTCTCCTAAACCCATCTCCCGGCCCACGAAACCTCCCTACACCCCGTAGTCCGTCTTCGGCTTGAAAAAAAAAAAAAGAAAACTACAGCTGTCCATTGTGCATCAACTCTCCTCCCACATATCTGTCTCGAAGTTGCTTATGTCTGTCGTAAGAACATCACGATGACTCATAGTGTGATCACTT
>JABFOV010006331.1:0-10823 GCA_022817685.1 Aradophagus sp. ZL-2020
GCGGCCGTTGAGGTTGTGTTGTTTGGTTTGTTTTTTGAGAGAAGAAGAAGGGACAGGGGATGAAGAGAGGTGGTGGGGGGTCGGGGGTGTGTAGAAGAGACAGACGGAGAGCCGTGCTTTTAACCACGCCAATTAAAACCCACGAAAAAAAAAAAAAAAAAAAAAAAAAAAAAAAAAAATTCCGCGTGCAACGCTGCCGTTTGCATTACCGCGAAACGTTCGAGCGCGCGGTATTCGCCTGGCCATTAGGGTCGGCGCACTCGACGTTTTGTCCTTTGTCGAGTCGCTTTATTCAAATGCGGAAGGAACAAAAAGGGGGAAAAGGCCGAAAAAGAGGGATCGCAAGAAGCAAAAGAAACGGGAGAAAAAAGGGCGATTGCGGGGCTTCGGAGGGGGCGCGGGGGCAGATGGGTCCGAGAGTGCAGTCGGGAGGAAAAGAAGCCGCGGCAAAAACAGCGGAGTCGATGGGATTATTCGACTGTGAATCCGACAAAACGAGCGAGGTTGCGAGTTGCCGCAAACTGCGCGATCGAGGAAGAAACGAAAAAAGGAAAAAAAAAAAAAAAAAAGCGGAAGACAATTCCGTCATACACGCTGCCCCCGAATGCGGGAAGCTCGAACGATCCTTGCATCGGCGAGTCGGTGTGCCCGCGTGTGACTGTGTGTGACTGCAACTGCAGGCGCGAATGTGTGGATGCAGGCGTGCATTCACGGACTCGCGGGTCGCGTTCGAATGAACCTCCGAACGCCATTTAACGGGTTGTTACGTTTATTATCACACGGGCGCAGCTTCAACAGTGGAAACTTCGCGAGCGCTGAATTATCAATGGCTGGTGAAATCGCGGCTGTGTGATAGTTAAGCAAATGTGGATTGTGTATAATTGATCAGCTCGAATTCGTTTGGGGAGATTAAAGCGATAGGCCGCTGATGAATTTCTCCTCTTTTTCGGCTTTGCTTCACACTTATGTGGCAGTTGGTAATGGGATTAACACCGACGAGTGATTTTCAAACTATGAGGACGTTGAATGAAGCCACCGTTTTTGTAACAACGAATTCGGACTTGTAAAAAATTATACAAAGTCAAGTTTTCCATTATCGGTTCACTGGGAACAATCGTTGGTGATTCGACAGAAATCTAATTGGTTCGAATAGAATTCAGATGTTAATTTTTGTGTGATACATTGTTATTTTAGAATATCAAGATCACTATTTCAATATTGATCATTACTATCGAGTTAACTACTTGCGTCGAACTTATAATTTTTAACATTTACACTGAGAAAAATGTCCTCAAAATTTGCATTGAAGTAAAAGGATTCTTTTTGCATCAAAAGAATCCATTTTCAAGTAAAAGGAATCCTTTTGTAGCAAAACGGCGAATTTTCCTTCAAAAGGATATTTTTCTGAGTGTATTACTACGAATTTATCTAGTTTGTAAACTTGATTTATAATTATTTTCCATGTATATTATTCAAAAGAAAAAATAGTTACATAACAATGCTGACCACGAAACTTCACTGTAACAAGTTTAAAGCTAACGTTGGTGTACCGAAACATTGTGGTGGTGTTAAAATGTCTGCTGACTGATTAAAAATCAAAATTAATTGGAATACGAATTTGTCGCAGAACGAATAAGCAATAAACATTTAGCTCGTATCAAACGTTTGAAAGTTTGGCAAGATTTTGAATATAAAAATGTGTCGAAGTTTTAAATAATTTTTATTAACGAAATTCGGTGGTACAGATTAAATTATACGAAATAAAATTTTCTTTTTTATGGAAACTTGTCCCTTTGCGAATTGTCGCCATGTGATTCTCATACACAAGTTTTTATAAATTGTGTCAATATATTTTACTCATTTTCTTCATCGATAAATTGTCCTTTTCAAAATACTTGCCCTACCTTTATTTTTTGGATCCTCCTTTTTCTGTATTTAATCCTGCTTTCCATTTCGGCAGCTCGGTGTTATGACGCCTTAACGACGCACACATTTTTACCCGCGCTGTGCGAAAACGCTTACGAACTTGCCGAGCGTGACTGTGTAAACGATCAGAACCAGCTCGCAATTACTCGAATTATTTTGCGGGAATGTTTTTGTTTGAAAAGTCATCGCAAGTTTGATAAATAATTCATCGCCGCTGAATTCGGAATGTAAATGAAACATTTTGTCCCGCGCTTGAAACGAACTTGAATGCCGCAATTTTAATTGCGTCACGTTATAGGGTTACATTCGTCAAATGAAAGTATTGATGAAACGCAATTTGTACACGCGGGAAATGTGATGCAAAAAATGTGTTAAAGGTCTTGCAAGGGAGCGATGTTAATCACGAAAATTATTTAGTGCTGTAATTTGGAGTAATTCATCCCGTACACGCGTTTATTTTGTAAGTTAAATGCTCGTTTCCTCGTTTTTCTTCATTCTTTTTTTTTCCAAAGAATAATACCATCGCTTTTTTAATATCCCTTATTTCTCGATTATTATCCATTCAACTTCGCTTTAGTTTCCGCGGAAAGTATTGAAAAATCGACGCAACATTATCGTGCTTTCTCATGAGTTATAGGACGTAAGCATAAGCCGAAACTTCTGCTGCGAAATAGAATGACAAAGGGGATGAAACAAGTTGTCGCGAGGCGGGGCCGTTTTTATGAATTCGCCTCGGTATTTCGTCCGCGATAATTTCGCGAAATTTTTTTCCGTTGATCTGTTTACAAATATTTTCCGGCGTCTATATTTTCCCTTGTCAGCTTTATGCGAAAATGTTATATTACTTAGGAATTTTCCTTCGTGAGATTTAATCCACCACCGATATTTTCAGCTTCCGCGGGGTTTAATATCAATGATGAAATTGACGAAATTAAACGTCATTGTGGAATTGACGCCGGGTATTGAAAAGGAATCACTGTAATTAACGAAATAATCAGACGCAAGATATGTCTACGCTAGACCGAAATTGCTCGGTTACTTGAAAAACTCTCGGATGTAATAGTGCGTTTAATCATAAATTATATTTATTACGCCTGATACTGATTGCTGTGATTATCCATGTAATGTATTCACAAGTCAAGTTACATTCTCGGATCACGAATTCTCGCGTGTTCGTGTTCGCGAGGAATAAGACTTTAATATTTTCCAACGCTAAAGCATTATCCACTTCCCATCGTGGGTCTATGCTGGCTTTGCGTCGTATTTTTTTAACTAAAAAAAAGTTTCATAACAGAAAATAATTGTAAAAACAAAAAGAAATCACATCCGGAAACATAAATGTAAATCTTGAGGAGGGAAATTTTCTCTGAATGATAGAGTTGACGTGCAAAGATTTACAGTTATTGTTTAGTTGAAACGCCATTGAAATCAATCTCGCGTACTTTAATACGTTATTAAAAACTAAACAGGACGAAGGAAAGAAAAACGCGGAGTAAAAGGGATTTTTATAAATACGCACGTGCACGGATCAATGGACGTAAATATATTCCCAGCGATGGTTCGAAAATACAAGCTGTAGAAATAACAAGCGTTGGAAATGACTACATATTTTAAAATGAAAATGGAAATAGTAATAGCGAGTAAAATAATAGAGTCCTCTGTTCAATTGAAATCCGTGAAAACGAAGAATTATTCACTTAGAATTAAGCCGGATAATAATTATTACGCAGACAAGATCAGCGGTTACGTAATAGAATTACAGCAGAACGAAATCCGAGTTTCCCGATAGAAAAGCAATGCCCAGCAACTTATGAATATTTATGCTACCTGAATATGCATACCGACACAGTATTATTTTTACCCAACGGAAGATCAATATGCAACCGCAAGAATTGCTACCTACGATCAGGACTATATTTTGTGATTCGAAGAGAGGCGGACGTATCGGCCGCGCTTCCTTCGAACGTACTAATTACAACGGAAAAACTGATATCGATCGGCGCCGAGAATTGGAGCACGTTTCAAAAGTTAATCGCATTACGTCGGAAATCTTGCTCGAATGAAAACAGTGGCGCTGAAGTACAAATTATTCACGCTTACCTTCATCGTCGATGCTGAACAGGCCGACGCCGTCGCCCCCTCGGATGCTGTAGCCAAGTCTGGAGTCGCCTCCCGGTGGATCCGCGTCTTTTGCGCGAACGGTCGTGACAAGTGTGCCGATGGGTTGGTTCTCGCGAACGCTTGACGACACGACGAAGTCGTCAAAAACTGGCGCATGGAGATTCTCGTTTACGTCCACGACCTCGATAATCAACGTCGTTTCCGACGACAACACCGGCTCGCCCCGGTCCACAGCAGTTATCGTCAGGGTATGCACCTGACGTTCCTCGAAGTCCAAACTACTGGTGACGCGCACGGTTCCGGACAGTCGATCAATTTTGAAAAACCCGTCGCTCTCCATAGCGTCGGATATATAGTACTCTACCTCCCCACTAGCGCCTTCGTCCGGATCGGTGGCCTCCACAACAGCGACCACGCTCCAGACGGGAATATCCTCGCGAACCTTGACGTTATAATTGCCAAGTGCGAATGTTGGCGGATTGTCGTTGACGTCGTCCACAGTCACCCGGACGAGTGCGTCGGCGTACAGAGGAGGCATGTCGGTACCTTTACCACCGTTGTCCTGAGCTCGGATCCTTAACTCATAGAGTTCCTGGCGTTCTCTATCGAGTTTTCCAAAGACTGTAAGAATTCCGGTTGCCCGGTCGACCCTAAAGTCGCTTGTGTCTGTGACTAGAGAATAGGTGATTCGAGCATTCTCTCCTAAATCCGCATCCGTCGCGTTCGCACGAAAGATCTTAGTACCGTTCAGAGCATTCTCCGAGACACGAAAACTAGCTAAAGCCTTTTGAAACCTCGGAACGTTATCGTTGACGTCTAGAATAGTGACTGCAAGAACTTTAGATGACGACTTCTGGGGTTTGCCAAGGTCGTAAACGGTCAGATTCAAATAGTAATGATCGTTCTTCTCGCGATCCAAAAATCCGATGACCTTTAGTTCACCACTGTCAGGGTCGATGCCGAAGACCGAGTAATCATCTCCTCCGGAAAGGCCGAAAATAAGTTTTCCGTTGTATCCAAGATCTCGGTCTCTAGCTTTAATACGTATTATGGTGGTACCTAACTTCAGGGACTCATTGACTTTGATGGCATTTGGAAAGTCCACGAATTCCGGAGTGTGCTCGTTCGCCCCATATCTACTCGGCATCATCGCCTCGTCGTGAGATGGCATATTGTTTTTCTTCGCGGAATCAATCGCGTCTTGTAGACGCCTTACGATTCCAGTATCTCGACAACTGAACGAGCCCATCTCATCCGTGAGAATACGGGTATGGGAACCCAAATTCCGTTTAGCGTTTACCAGCTGAATGTGAATGCTATTTACATCCGCGAAGTGTGTATTGTCCGTTGCAGTAACATTGATAACCCTCTCTGAGGCTTTTACATCCGTTAGATCGCAGGTAACCGACAGAATTCCGCTAATAGAGTCCAACGAAAAACAGTTGTCCTGGTTGCCCGAAACGATGCGGTAACTTATAATGTTTCCTGCATCAAAGTCAATGGCAGAGACTGTGATGATTTCTGTTCCAATAGGCACGTAACGCGGAACGTGGCCCACGCAATCGATTTTCTCAAACTGCGGCCGATTATCATTAACGTCTCGAACTTCAATTCTCAGTTGCATCTCCGCCTCCCTCCGATAGGGCAGGCCCCAATCGCTGGCACGTATTTGCAATGTGTAATTTCGCTTCATAGTCTCGAAATCCAAAACCTGCTTCGTTCGCACAACTCCAGAAAAGTGATCGATCTCAAATGGTACTTTCATGATATTCTCAATACTGTATGAAATATAAGCGTTCTCGCCGGAGTCCTGATCCTTTGCGTGAACCATAACCACCGAAGTGCCGGCCGGCTCGTTTTCATCTACGTAAACATGCATGCGCGGCTGTTCAAATACCGGATCGTTGTCGTTGGTATCCATCACATATATCTTAACCTTTGCCGACGACTGCTTGCGCGTGCCGGCATTTCCTTGATCCACTGCAGAGACTGTCAGAGTATAAAACGATTTCTTCTCGGCGTCCAGTTTCACTGCAGTGTACAGCATTCCCGTGTCCGCGTTTACATAGAACTCTCGGCCTTCGTTTCCTCCAACGATTTGCAACGAGACCAAGGCATTTTTTCCCTCGTCCGCGTCTGTGACCTTGAGTCGAATCACAGGCGAATTGACTGGCGTTGTTTCTGGGACCTTGATCTCGTACACCTCGCGGCTGAAGACCGGCGCGTTATCGTTGAGGTCGACCAGGTGAACCGGCACAGATTTGTAGCTGAATCGCTGCGGTATTCCTTGGTCCACTGCGCGTAATGTTAGGTTGTAGCCTTGTGGCGCAGTTTCGCGATCCAACAGCCGAAGTACCTCGATATTGTACTCGCCTAGCTCAAGTGACGACGGCCTGATTCTGAAATGACCGTCCGGATCGCCGCCAACGATTTCTAGACTGGCAATATCCCCATGAATGCCGTTATCGCGGTCCAACACCCGTACGATCGCGTAGATGTCCGCGTTCGAGTGCTCCATTATGTCCGGCAGATGTCGTACGTAGATCTCGGGAGCGTGGAGATTTACTTGCTGCACGCGGACCGTCACTCGGGCGGTGCTCGCGCGCCTTGTTCCTACATTACGGTACAACACGCCGCGGTCCTCGGCCGTCACTGTTAAATCGTGGAGAGCGCGTTCCATGTATCTGTAACAGATGGTAATTATACGTGTTACAAGGCCGATACTTGGTAAGGACAACGACTGGACACGATTCGGGCTTTCTGCGAGTGTTTGCAAGATACAGTTAGGATATTCTTTCCCGCAGTAAGAATGTTAAGGTAAATTCACTGCACGTGTAGTGAAGTAATAATAATTAATAATACAATAACATTATTTATAAATTACATCTTCTTACCTAAAACATTAATTCAGTAAAAACAACTTTGAACAAAAATGTTGTCCAATCGAAAATTCCGTCAAGTCGTCCCAGATATCATTCCACGAAACGGTTTCAATAATCTTAAACCCCGACACGCCCGTTACTCAACGAATATCAGCGAATTATTCTGACCAAAGATAAATAACCAGAGAGCAGACTGCCCCAGAAAGCCTTTCACCGGCGAAAATTGCAGTTACAGTAACCCGAGCTCGGCGCATTGTCCGCCGAACGTAACTTTCACCGCGCGTGAACTGTGAGGCCGGCGAGCGAGGATCGCGGGTCATTAGCGGCTTACCTGAGTGGCCTGGTGAGTGTGATAACACCGCTAACCGGGTGCACGGCGAACTGGTCGTTCTCTTCGGTGAAACTGTAATAGATCTCGCCGTTCCTGCCGAGATCCGCATCCTCGGCGATGACCCTGAGGATGCTGCGGTGGAGGGGCGTGTCCTCGGTCACGGTGACCTCGTATTCGCTCGGGTAGAACAGCGGACTGAGATCATTGGTGTCGAGCACCCGGACGGTCACAGTGGTCTCCGTCTCGAGGACGATCTGCTTGTTCTTGCCGTCGCGCCTGGTCGCGGTCGCGCGGATCTCCAACACGTACCTGTCCTGCTTCTCGCGGTTCAGGACATTCACGTTGCCGGTTTGCGTGCGAATCATGAGGAAGCAAAAGTCGCCGACGAGGCGCTTCTCCGCCTTAAAGAACTTTTCCTTGTCGCCGGACTTGATCTGGAACTTGATCTCGCCGACGGGCTCGAGCGGCGACAGACCGATGCCCATCTTGTCCTCGGGCACGACGTACGTCTTGCCGATCGAGTTCTCCGGGATGGACACGTTGTAGTGGTCCTGCGTGAACTGGAACTCCTCGGCGACCGAGTGCTCGGCGGCCTCGGTCGACGCGCCCGTTGCGAAGCTCGCGTCCTCGGAAGACCAGGAGCCGGACGTGGCCGCGAACAACCACAGCCATAGCCACGGCCAGGCGAGCAGCGGCCGCTGCTTCATCCTTCCCATTTCGCTAGCTCATTTTCGCGGGCCCCGTCCCGACACGCCAGTCCGACGCCGACGCAATCGGCACACTTCGCCCGACGAGAAATCACGTCCGAACCGCGGTCACCTGAAAGAAAAATTAAGTCATAATTAATATGTATGTATTATTTATAATACTCTAATATACTTAATAATACATTCGATAATTATTAATATAATACCGTTTCAACTTGAATACACGAATTTATAAATCTGAATTTTTTGGATAAAAATTTTTGTCGAATGTGATATTTTAGTGATAAAAGGTCTATATTCTTTAATATTAAAAAACCTCTCCCGCAATACAATTACACGATTTTCATTGAAAACGAGATTGGAAGTGACCTTTTTTTTATTAATGTAACTAATAGAACGTATTTAAAAAACAACATTCTATTTTCGAACTTTATGTTCAATTTTATTTTCAGTGAGCTTGCAACTGACGGCTCATTAATTATTTCATTTCCAATAATTTTGTATCGATCAGAGTAATCTTTAGGACTGCATAAAGCATGACCTAAATTTTAATATCGCAAATTAAATGTCGTACAAGTGTATTATAAAAAAATCGTCTTCGACGTATTGTCTTGGATTGCTTCATCAATGATACTATAGTTGTACTACTTGCAAAACTGACGAAATACACGGCTATTCTACTTTCCGTCCGTTTAAATACAAAGTTATACTACTTAAGTTTCATCAAATATACGCTCGTTCCACTGGAGCTGTGCGTAAACGAAATGAAAAATATCTTTTATAAAATGGGTTTTAAATTGTTTGTTCTTATAGCTTACAGATTAATGTATATTAATTATTAAAAGACTTGTCAAGCCGATCTTCGATTTTTGTCTCATTATTTTACATTTAACATTTCAAATAATCATTCTTTTGAAAATGTTCCCGCGAACAAAATTGCCATTGCATGAATATTGCTTGTAAAAATAAAATAATTGAAGAAAAACGTCAAATCACTTTTCTGAAACGTTAAATGTACAGATTAATTTGAATTAACGTTTCCCCCGATTGAAGCAAAACTTTGCAAGCAAATCCGAGAAACGAACGAATTTCTCCGGCAGATTATTAAAACGTTTAAAACAATATTTTCCCCGAGATTGTTCAACTCAAGTTTACGAAAAAATAAACTCGTCTTATTTTCCGCGTGAACGAGAATAGACTGAAGTTGAGCTGATTCAATTTTTCCACAGCAACCTTCATGCTGCTAGCGTGTAAGTAATTGAATGAAATCCGAGCACGATTTACATATCGATCAACTGACGAGGTAAAAACGTCGAGAGTAAATGAAACGCTGATTGATTATAAATGAACACTCATTGAAACAAAATGGCCGAGATTAGATATCAAACGTTTGATCGGTACGGGACTAATGCATCGGTGGTCGAAAGTCGCGATAAGCGAGTTAACGGTAACAGGAAGCATGCGAATCTGATAGAGGGCGCTCTATATCTGCATGTCCCGCGGATCGGCGCTACGGGCGTGCATTTAGCTCTAATCTTGTACGATGCTTGCCGACGAGAATCACCGTCCGGAATATCAATAGAGCTATTCAATTCGGCGTTTCCCACGTTGCGTCTCACAATGATTCAAGCCGCTAAAACGTTGAAAACTCCGAAAATGTATTTTCTTATTTGGAGGTCCGATGTATATTAATATTAACTTTTTTATGAAGTTCAAGCTTCCAACTAATTATATATAATTTAATACATATATTGTAATCGAAAATGAAAAATTTATATTCTCAGAAATATTCTAGCTTCTTGTAAAGTTATTCAATCAAAAAAATACTATTATTTGTATGAAGAAAAGTATAACAAATTTTATTTTTGTTTACTAATAAAAGTTGGAAACTTCGAAAACATACTTTTTTACCATTAAACGTTTGAAACTTCTATTATAATCCCGAGTAAGAAAGATTATTTTAAATCAAAATAATATAAAATTTGACTCGTCGATGAGTTAAATTTTCTTTGTCAATAATGATTTTTATCCTATTTTGATCCGAAACTGACCAATTTTGATCGTTTTCATTTCAATTTTCAATTTGATCAAATTCAGAGTTAACGATATTTTTACTCGGTAATGACAGTTTTGATAATAATTGAAATAGTTGTTTGGATATACATTCTAGTAAATAAACTTTGAATCGATGAAAATTGATTTTCAAAATCGTAATCAGCGGCAACAGAAACCTGTACATAAGTTTCGCATACTATGAAAAACGTTTTCTCATTTTAGCCAGCCTTTTAGCGTCTGGAACCACTGCGCACGGTGTTGAATTCCAAACGAAAAATATATTACACAAGGACGCGTTTCGGTTCCGCCGCTTTTTCTCCCGTTTGTCGTGAGCATTATCGATACTGCGAGACTTCGAAGTGAACGAGACGTAGATGTATTGCACGCCCGTCACCACAAATGAAACAATTTCAACGTGAAGAAAAAATTAGCAACTCATGTTGAGTGTAAAATGCGCAAGGTGAAATAAGACAATGTTTCAATCGACGATATAAGTGATTAATTAAAATTAAAAAATAATTAAAATTAAAAAATAATTAAAAAAAAAATTAAAAAAAAAAAAAAAAAAAAAAATAAGTATTTAATATATAAAAAGGAAAATTAAAAAAAATTAATAAAAAACATTGTTAAGTTGTTTTGCAATAGAGGGTGTTGCTAAAAACGTAAAACGATACCAAAGATAAAATAAGCGTTGTCGACATAATGCTGTGTACACTTTTATATAATCGACGGATCATTCTTAACATAATTTCAGATTTTGGTTACTGTTGGTACTCATTTCCTCCGTGCTATGTATGACGT
>JABFOV010006332.1:0-10821 GCA_022817685.1 Aradophagus sp. ZL-2020
TCGTGATGGAGCTGATTGCTCAACTTAGGAACGCAGGTCACTGTAGATTGTGAGTTTGATCGAGAATATATGATGAGATAGTTGTTTATGTTTTTTTTTTTTGAGGAAGAAGGCGGGAGACGAAGTGGAGAGAGGTCTCGTGGGCTCGGAGAAGTGTAAAAAAGACAGAAAAAAATGCTGTAAATTTTAAAAAAAAAAATTAAAAAAAAAAAAAAAAAAAAAAAAACAAGTAGCTTCTGCAGTATTACAGATTTTTTTTCAATCATAAAGTTACTGAATTTAGAAAAATAACTGTATAATCATTTATTAATGTAATAAAATTGAGAAATTGTATTTGTATATTTAATGACAATTAAAAAGCACATTTAATTTTAGCTTTATTTTTACGAAATTCCGAGTAATATTTGAATCAATATATTCAATCAAATGACAATAAATTAACAGAGAACGTTGCACCACTTGCACGCAGAGAAATGTTTTGTGAATTCAACCAAATTTTCGTCGGTCATCATAAAAAGTATTTATATCACGTACTATTTAATTCTTCATCATCACAAAAATACACGATTTTTTGAAATTAATATTGTTTATTTGTTAACAGTTGGTCAATTTTGTGATCGATAAGCGCAATTTGCTAAATTAATTGATCAAACGCTAGATATATATATATCTATAAAACATGTCCACTTTGCATACTACAAATCCAAGTGTCTCATTTTCAGACATTTTTCACGTTTAAGACATCAAAAGTGTCTGAATTCATCGTAAACGAGACTCTTTTAGTGTCTCAATCTCCAAAAATGTCTCAGAATGAGTGTTTCACTAGATTTTATAGTGCACTTGTTACAGAAATTATTATTTGCAATATGCGTTAACGAGTCCATTAATTCCATTAAGCAATTGTTAATATTTCATAACTCGCATGCGTTTCCTTTAAAACATTTTTCACATATGGAAGATCTTTTGTAGTAAACGTAAAGTACACGCAATCGTTTTCATATTTTAAATCATGAGTTGTCCTAACTTTATCACTGTCTTTCAATTCGTAGACAAACTTTTTTGAGTCTACCCCGTGATTCACTCTACCCCTGATTTCGTAGATAAAACCATCTTCAATTGGATTAGAACGAGTGAAACGATGAACTAGTTTTTCAGATGTGATGTCAACCATAGATTGCCATTCTTTTATTGAATCAAATCTATGAAAAAATATTGTTGTGTCATTAAAATAATTGGTAAATGTTCACAAACGTTTTCAATATGTTTTCGATCAAACTTACTTTTCCGGGATGACTGCGGCATTGGCAATATTAATCAGAAAAACAGCAACAAACAAAAATCGTAACATGTTTACCAACTAACGTTTTTCAACGGTTTGAAGCTGTGTGTGTTATTTCAAAATTTATATACCCATATTTTTCTATTTTTAAATGATACCGCAAATTACTTAATTTGCAATTAATTGATTGTTGCAAGCATTTCAACATCATTTTCAATAATATTGCCACTGGTTTGTAAAATTTATGTAATATCTATAATTCTCTGAAATCCCAGTCTGACTAAGCCGTGATAAAAGACTTAAAAATATATATTTATATTAAAATTTATACGAAAATTGATAATTCAATCAACAAAATTAATTATATAAAACTTTTATTTCACAAATGATGGCTGTAATTCATCCGTTTCTATAATTTTAAATTCAAAAACGTAGAATCCGAGTCTTCTAATTGAAAATATTGTTAGATTTGTAAAATGTGTACCGGATAATATTCCATTTAAATTATACCTTCTAAATGTGTCATTAGTTTTTTCATATAATTTCATTCTTTCTTTTTTTTTTCGTTTTTTTATGTCCTTCGAAATGGAATCTGAATAATTCAACTAATACAAACGATTAAATGCTTGAATTGCTTTGTGGAATTCATATTTCTATAATCGTCCGCGCGGAAAAATGTTCCAATCGCTGTTCGAATGCGCAAACTAACTACATGTCATTTTTTTTCTTTCTGTTACAGGTGAGCAAGTTCTTTTATTCACACGACGCACAATTGCAGCGTTGCGCCAGAAATGCAAATGCCAGTTAAGGTAATTCGATTACATTCAGAACGCATTGCCCCTTTTTCCCTCGAATCATATTATTAAACGAAATGCATCGGGAGTGATAAATAATGACGAATCAAAATCACGTCCGTTCATACATTATTTATTTGCGTCCACTCCCGAGCGCCAACTTTTCAAATCGAATCGAACTTATTGACGAGCGAATCGAAGAAATCGCGATAATATCGCGATTTCTTCGATTTCGAGATATTGAGATCGAAGCTAACACTTTCTTTCTCGATATCGAGAAAGAAAGTGTTCCCTTTTCTTTGTGTCTGCTCCTTTTTTCTTCACCTACATTTTTCATGTCTTTCACTTTTAAAAATATAAATCTTAAGACCAAAGTGTTAAAATGTTGTTAAAATCATGTTTTACTAGAACAGTGATCGCGTTGTAACAAGGATTGTAATCAAAACGAACGAAATTTACAGTAAAAATTTTGTTTCTATTAGAAACTATTAGTTTTGTATCAACATTTATCAGTTTGCCAAGAGTAATTTTCACGAACGCCCAATCAAGAATGAATATCATTGGAAGTTATAATTCCGTCTGTTTGTTTCTAAATCTTATGCTAAGATTTGTAATGTTTGGTACAAATTGTATTCATTGTCATTCAAAGCCTTTGATGCATAAAATTGATTAATTCTCGCCTCAAAATTTGCAAATTTTTACGGAATATCAAGGATGGGTTCCAAGTTAACATTTCGACTGAAAAATAGTGTTTTAAAAGTATTCTTTTTTCTCCCTTTCGGATGAGCGTAAAATAGCCTCGCGGATGAAAAAGTTTTTCCCAACATTGCATTATGTTTGGCTGTTACGCGTGAGCGTTGTCGGCATGCAATGTTTCGTGCAAACTAATTACCATCTGTCAAATGATAGTGTTGCTTTTTGCAGCTAATAAAGATCTGACTTCGAGGACGCCTTGTTTCCACAAACTGTCGTTTATTATAATTTACGTGCTCTCGGCCGAAGATTTATTTCGACCCTTTCGTTTCGTACCTTATAAGAATATGTAACGAACGCTCGTTGATTGTCGCCAGATAAGGACCGAAGCGACGTGTCAAAATGCACGACGCGGATTGTCGCGGGCGCTGACGCCATTTTCGACGTCGGGGAAAGTGGGCCGAAAAATCGACTTGATTTCGACTCGATCTGCATTTTCACATCTAATCTTATCTGCCATTGGTAGCATTGTGCAATGTCCATTTCTTTAGATCAGTTTTCATGTTCAGTATCCTTTCCATGATTTTAGTTTTTGTTTCACGCCTGTTTTCGGAGCATTGCAGGGCTAATTAAAAATTACACTGAGAAAAAAACTTTAAAATTTACCGTCACGGTAGAATAAACGTCAGTAATATTAGCAGAAAGAAAAAATTTACCGCGACAGCACGGTAAAAATTAATGAAAACACAGTAAAATTTTACCGAATTTCCATTCATTTTTATCGTGCTGTCAGGGTAAATTTTTTCTTACTGCAAATATTATTGACGTTTATTCTATTGTGACGGTAAATTTTACGGTATTTTTTTCTCTGTGTAACAATTAATTTAGTTTATGAAATACATATTCAATTGTTAATTATTAATAAGCTCAACACCGTTTTGGAGTAACATAAATGTAGAAAAACGCATGGAATTTGCAAACTTTGTTCGCAACGAATTTAAATTATGATTTAAATTAAGATCGCTCACCTAACCGAGAAAAATGTTTGTGTATCGTAAGAAAATGTTTTTGTAAAGATTATGATTACTTTTATGATTTTGCGACTTAATAAATTAGATTATTGATGCATCATACAACTTTTAAAACAACACATCGCTACTTTTTATCAAAATTTTCTCAATCCAAGTTTAAAGATGAAAGACAAACTAATCATTTTGCTTTTTTCGTTAAAAATCAATCGCTTTTTCTTTACCCCTTACTTCGAAAGTCAGCCTTCTTTCAAAATGTGCAAGAAGTTTGCAACGTTTATTTGCAACGAATTTTGAATAAAATATTATTTCGTTCATCGACAATCAAAATCAGAACTTAAATTTTTATCAACGTGATACAAAATGAAATAATTAATTTTTCCATTGATTTTTCTTGTTAGAAATATTTTTTTTTTTTTTTTTATTGAAAATTTATGGGATTCGGAATTCGTTACCAATAAACTTCCTACGCATTCTTTCGGATGAATTTCAGGTTGACTCAAAAGAGTTAAATTTCCTTTGAAAAATAATGATTTAAAAGCGCAATTGGAAAAGGTAACGAATCCGGCGAATCGTACGTTAATGAATCGTTTCGAGCGATCGGCACGAACGCGCGGGCAAGAGGATCGCAAATAATTGGCGAAATGCGAACGAGGCCGGCGAAGTCATATGGCACTGACGAGCCAATCGGCTGCTGACTGTATCCCCGTGATTTCTGCCGACGCAGCCGAAGATGATCAGCCAGACAACGCAGCCTCTGTCCTTGAACTCGACCTCACGGAACCCCTGCACCCTCGTTCGTCCAGTTCCACCTCCTCCCTCCGCGTGCTACCTGTGATTACACGCTCGGCTCCGGCCGACGCCGAGGTGCGTTCTCCGCGTTCCCATGTGCGCCGTTCGACCTTGGACCGCCGCGCCGCAGACCAACCCCCCTTTTCTAGCTCAAATCGCTCGTCTTTTTTACTCGCCTGCCTTCTTCCCTTTCACTCCTCGTCCATTTGGACCGCCCGAATACGAAGAGAACGGTTTTGTTGAAAAAATTTTGAAAATTCAACAACAAAACTTTCTTCGCGCGTTCGTTTCACTAAAGCAAGTAGTCGTGTTTGCAAAGTAAATAAAAATAATGCAAGTAGATGGTTTTTGAAGTCCAGTTTGTATTATATTAATAGAGAGAATCAAATATATGTAAAAAAATTATCTAAATTTAACTGTAAAGAGTTCAAAAAAGAAGTACTTGGAAATAATAATAAACGTTTAAGAGTGAAAACAAAAACTACAAGTACTTTTCCTATGAATTCAGGAAATTGCACTGACAATGAAAAGATTGTGTAGCTTCTATTATTCATTCCATTTTTATACAAGTTTTTCCTCTATTAAAGCACGAATCATAAGAACTACACAACTTTTTTTCATAAACTTTGCGAAAAAAATTAGTTTTATTATTGTTTCTCAAAATTCAAAGGAAAATTAACTTGGTGTAAATAAAACTTGTTTACTTTGAGTTGAAAAAAGAATTACACGTATACTCATTGATATAAATGTATTTAAACCGACATTAATTTCACGTAAATCATATTTTCATCAGTGTACAACGAATGGGACTGCACTGAGAAAAATGATGGTGTGCACAATCAGCATATAGTTGGCTCAACTATATTCATAGTTGAATACGGCCAACCGTATTCCATACTTGAGCTAACTATGTAAATTGTTCGTTCAATTAGCAGATTGTTAATTCAACTAGAATTCAGCTGCTCTAAGCAAAATGTGTAGTTGATTTAACAATTGTCAACAACTATTCACTATAATTGGTAGAGCTAAGCATTTTTCTGTCAGTGTGGACTTTGAAATAAGTCGATCGATCGAGTTATATACAAATCATTTATTGCAGTATAAATAAAGAGTAAGTGGGTGCGAGCGGCGCGTTGCACCGAGTGGTCACCGAGTGGTCACAGAGCGCAGGCAAAGGAATGCGCCGGCACGTCGAATTACATCGGAGGTGTTGAGTTCGCGGGGCGTCGTCTCGCCAGGTATTTCGATCCTCGGAACAAAATTACAGCGCCGTCGATCTGGCGTAGGAAATAAACACCTTGACAGCTTGGAACGTTTCGTGTCCGACCGGCGTGATTTGTTCGGGATCGATGACGAAGCCGCCTCTTCCTCCGGGCAGCTCGAGCGTGTACGCCAAGTCGGCTTTCCCGACCGCCGTGGCCCAGTCGTCGCTACCTCCCGCGGCTGCGTCTGTTAAGCGAAATTGCATTTTCATTTTTCACCAGTCAAGCCACCATTTCTCTTCGATCAAATCAATCAACGTAATACCGTACTTACACAATACTATGGTCGAACTGCCAACGACATATCTCAGGCCCCGTTCGCGCCTGATCGCCTCGGCAGCCAGTAATCCAACTTTCCTCTGCGAAATCATCAACGTTGTAATAACAGTGATGGGAAAGGGAAACTTTTCACGTACAATAAATACGAGCTCGGAATAAAAAATGTTGCACAGTTTTTGTTTTTCAATTGTAAAAAATAATGGTCAAATGTTTATTATATAAATTTATATGTGCAAGAAGTTTGCAACGTTTATTTGTAACAAATTTTTGATAAAATATCATTTCGTCCATCGACAAGCAAAATCAGAAATTAAATTTATATCAGCGTATTATAAAATGAAGCAATTAATTTTTTCGTTTATTTTCTTCATTAAAAGTACACCTTTTTTGATTAACAATTTATGGAGTTTGGAATTCGTTGCAAATAAACGTTGCAAACTTGCTATTTATCGAGAAATAATTTTCGAGAATTTGTCTAAGGCCGAATTCGTATTTTATGTACGTATGGTACATCTTTCTTACTGACACTGGTTGAATTTTACTTGGTCGAACAGACGAGTAAATTTTTAATTAATTTTCCACGGAGAAAAATTATAATGCAAAAATCATATTTATCGTAAAAGTTAATATTGTAGTAATGGAGTAAAACTGATTGAAAGTGTAAGGCCGATTTCATATGGAGAAGACGATGAATTTTAATAATATATATCATTTCTTAACAAAAAAAACTTACCAATACTGGTTCATTTTCTGGCAATTCGTCAGTCCATCCCCATGGGTGCAACAACATCTGAAATAACGATCGCAATTAAAATAAATTCGTTTTCATTTTTTTCGTCTTATAAATTTAAAGCATTAACTATTATTTATTTTTTAATTTTTATTTTCTATAAATTTTAATAGTAGTTAATTATGATAATAATATAGTTATAATACTATTGCAGTAATGATAATGATTTTTATAAATATAAGTCATAATAATGAACTGAATATGAGAATTAATTTATATCAATTTCTAAATTTCGTACCTGGCCGTAAGAGTGCAATGTTAAATAAACTTTCACCGTTCCATTTTGAGCCAAAAACAGATCGCGGACGTGGCGCGCTTCGACTTCCGAAAATGGTGCAGGACCAGAGTAGATGTCGCTGCACGGAGATTGACTAGCACCTATCACTATAGTAATAATTCAAATCAAACAAAAGAAATTAAATTTGATTATTAATTTGTTAATAATACTGCTTACCTACATAATTCTAATAATTTTGTGTAATTTCGTAATATAAATTAAAACGAATTCCTGTATACTGTGCGACAAATTCTTTTTTTTCGCACGATCTCAATAATTTTCGATACAGAAAGTACTTACCATTCCATTTGTATCCGAAGTTGCGATTCGGATCCACTCCACGGCACGAGGAATATTTGTTATGCGAGCGCGTTTTTCTCCAAATACGATTCTGCAATGAAAATAAAAGACGAAAATGAAAAGAGCGGAATGGAAAATTCAGCAGCGTCGTTATCTTCTGCAATTATCACCGGCAATTCATTGACAAAGTTTAAGAAAAAAAGGTAAGAAAGGAAATGAAAAACTGAACAGCGACTGAAAGAAGGAAAGAAAAGGAAAAAGGAACTGAACAAGAATAAATAATGCTGGAGTTTTTAATGTGGATGGATGATGCAAGCGTCTTGATTTTAGACATTGGTGACTGATTTTAAGACGCCAACTGTCTCAATTTAAATTGCAGTGTCTAAATTGAAGACACCAGTGTCTTACATTAAGACACTTTTGTCGAAGCAGTTTTTATAGTGTTATCCACGAATTTACACTTGATTGAATTGTCAACAAACTTAAATATTTGCAATTTTCATTGACATTGATAATGTTGGTAAAATTAAAAGAGTATAATAAGAAACAGAAAGAGTATACTTTCTTCAACATACAATGAGAAAAATTTCATCCAGTAACAACTGCAGATCGACACAACTCGGTAAATTTAACGGACAAGTCGGTAAATTTAACTGATGTTTCAGTTACTTACCTACTTTAATATTGAACTTATATATTATAACTTGAATATCTTGTTGATTTTACTTCTGTGTCCTATTGGTCCAAATTTTTCTATTTTGTCATTTTATCAAAATAATACTTTTGATTCAAAAGGATTAACATTGATCGAATTGCAAAAAGAATGTTTTTTTTTTTTTTAAACAAAAAATCTGTGTTTCTCAATGTACTTATATATAAATACGAAAATTGCATTTATACAAGGAAGTATAAATGCAATTCAAAGGCAAAGACTGGCTCACCGTAGTGTGAGTGAACTCGTAACCATCTGGATTAATCGACGGTGTTACAATGACATCGACATCTTTGATAAGGTAGCGATTCTCCGGCTTGACTAATTCGCTTATGATGTAAAGGGCGGTGGTCGGGGCGATCCATTCGCGAGCGTGAATTCCAGCGTCGATGAACACGACTGGCTTTTTAGCGCCACCGGTAGAAATCTTCACGGCCAGCATATCGCGTTGCTCGTAAGATTTGCCCAAGTAAATCAGCGTAACCAAGCCGTCGTATTTGTAAGCCAGCAAGTTCAGATAATTGTTTATCTGCGGAGTTCAGCAATTGTTAATTAAAAACGACGGCAAACATAAATCATTTGTCTTTGTAAATGATTTATATTTTCATAGTTTTATTGTAATGAGTCCAAATCATCTGCGGTGAGTTTGCAACGAATTTGAACTAAATACGATATTGTTGGTTTCAAATATAAATATATATGTAATTTTTTTTAACAAATTTCAATTTTATTTCGTTGATTAAAGCTTGAATTTACTATAAAGAAACACTGCAAAAAATTATTCTCTACAAAAAATTATATTATATTCTCCAAATCATACAAATGATTTTCAATTTCAATTCGGTGCAAGCAAACAAATATTGCAAATTTCGCTTCTACTAAAATATCGAAATCCTCATCAATTATTTTATTATTAAATTACATAGATCCTTATCTTTTATTGCTAACTAAGTTTCCTGTGTAGCCCCTCTCTCTCCATTGCACTTCCGTCAATTAATCAATCAGTCAATGAAATAAAACTGCCCCGGAAATGCGAGAAAAAGAAACGCTGTTAATTTGATCCCTTTTCTCGCTCAAACGAACGAACTCGGCCGATTTTTCGCGCAAACGGAAACAATCTATTTGCCGGATAATTTAATAGGCGAATCGTTGCCAGGGAACGGCGGATACTCGAGCGTCGGAAAAAAGGGGGCCGATAATTAGAATGCGGATTATCTTGCCAGACGAGAAAACGTAAATTACCGACCTCGTCGAGACGTGGAAAATGTTCGAAATCGAACTCCGTCAACGAGTTGGCGCTTCTCTGATGGACGTGCTGTTTGAACGCCTCCTCCTTGACAACGTCCAGGAAGTTATCAACGAATACATCGTACGAGATGTTGTTCACTTCCAAATAGTTTTTGAACATCGTGGTTTTGTCCGCCTCGACCAGTATGTCAAGCGTGTCGCCGGTCACGCGTGGCGTTCGCATCACTTCGAAACCGTTCACTTCCTCGAACGACTTCAGTTTTTTTAAATCGTCCTCGGTTTTACATTTTACTCGAAGAGCCTGCGATCTGAAGCAATCATATTATTACATCATTTTTCAAAGATAGAAACAGATTAGATTAATGATTGATGGAGTTTGATTGTTTCGATTTTATTCGAAGTATTTTTCTTAATATTTATTATCTGAATAAGTTTTTAAAATAAATGAAAAAATATATATATAATCAATACTAAGAAGCGTAAAAATTACTTGAACTTTAATCACAAAGAAAACAATCAAATAGAGACCAGTTTGAATTGAATATATTATTGAGAAAATAATTTACTTAATTTTAATTTATTTTTTCATTAGTGTAAAATATATTATTTCTACGGCTTATAATCTATTATAACTAATCGTAAATGATTAATTTTACTTGAACTGTAAAAGATTAACAACAATTTTCTTAAGATAAAACATAGTTACGTATCAGTTTTTCCCGTGTGTACATAGTAAACTATCCGTTCAACTAAATCATTGTCTAAAGTACCATCCTTATATTTTCAGTCCAATGTAAATTAAATGACATAATGCAATGTATTTCAAGTTCCACGTATGGTAATTCTATTTTATTGCATTTGCATTATTGCATTATTTAAAGTTACAACATATTTTTTGATACAGAACAGTAATTTTTATGAAAATAATAAAATTTTTTGAATTTATATTTATAACTTGAATAGGAATTTTGGTGATTATTACTAACAACGTGAGTATAGTAAAATAGAAGAGTAAATTTTATGAATTACAATAATAAGTATATTAAACAACCACGTTTAAAACTTTGTTCATATAAGTACAATTAAGAAATGTTTATGATTTTATTGACTGTCAATGCACTTTTATTTGCATTGGATTATTAAATATATAATAAAGGATGACGTCTAAAGGGATAGGGTCACTTCCCTAGTAGAAATTTAAAAATAATGACAGGGCCCTGATATGGTTGTAACGCACGGTATCGATATGGCCCTGATAGGGCAATTTTTCCTCGCAAGTGCCACATGAGGACCTGATCAGAAAAAATTGCCATATCAGGGCCATATCGATGCCGTGCGTTACAACCGTATCAGGGCCCTGTCACTAT
>JABFOV010006333.1:0-10820 GCA_022817685.1 Aradophagus sp. ZL-2020
AAAAGAAAGTGAAAATATAAGAGAAAGGCAACTATATAAACGACAAGTAGAAGAAATAAATCACAGCAAAAATAATGAATTATCTTTAGTTTTTTTTTTAAAGCAGAAAGAAGCATAGAAGGTGGGGGGGGATATCTTGGATTTGGAGAAGTAGAAAAAAGAAGGTTTCAAAAGGGGGAATTTTATATAATTTTTTATTTATTTTAACTTAAAACAAAATTTTTAGTAATTAAAAAAAAAAAAAAAAAAAAAAAAAAAAAAATGAAAAATTACAAAGAAGATTAATCTCTAGCCGTATGCTGCGCCTTAATCACGACTTCACTTCATACATCCCATAGCTCGAGTCAGGTAAAGCAAACACACATTTTCTGCGAAGATAAAGAATTTGAATTTAATCGAAAAATAAAGGGGAGCCAAATGTTAACACTGTTTTTTATATTTTAAAAAAAATTTCACATGTTTGAAATTACCAGTATTATTTATATTAAGTTCAAATCTTCAAACTATATATAAATATTTATTCATATCATTGATATCACATGTAACTGTTTACTCGTAATATTAATGTTATTAATTACATAGACACCTTTGATCTTTCAATCAATTTTGATGAAATCCAAAAAGTTTTACGTTAGATGACCTACTATAACCGATACTCCATTTCCATGACATTTACCGCACCTGAAGAAGGATGACTACTTATACACCTATGCTTATAAGATAAACACTATTAAGGATGTTCTTTTTTATTCAATACGTGAAACAGTGAAAATACAGAGAAAGGCTCAAAATTTCTAAAATAAATTATTTTGTTTAATCATCTTTACTTTGAATATTTTCAAAATTGTTGTCAGCATAGTTTCACAAAAAATATTTATTTTAAAAACATCATTTCCACCGTAAAAGTTTGTGTAAAATAAATTAGTTTTAGATTGATTTTTCTCAAAAACTATACGGACATTTTTATGAAACATAAAGTCAGCATGGTCAAACGAAAAAATTAAATCACGAAATTTGAAGCGTTTTTCGTATGATGATTACGGGAAAGAATATACTTAATTTTTTTTAGTACTGTACTAAGTACGTTAAATTAAAAATATATAATAATATGTTATATCGTCAAGGTTTGTATGTTTCGGGTACTAAATTAAGTTAATAAAATTAATATTTAAAATTTTAAAATTAACAATTCTTACAAATGATTTGACAAATCTCAACATGTGTAGAAAGTGAAAACATAAATGATTTTGTTATACATGCATAAAACAGAAGTAAGTCTTACAAGAATGTGAACTCTTCTGCCAAGTGATGAACTACTCTACCTGCACTTTTAATTCCAGCACAAACGCGACAACTATTATATACGTATAATGAGAAATCCGACTACTCTGATAGTTATCGGTTAACTGATAATAATATTATATTATTGCTGAGGGCGCCACTGCGCTCGAGGCATGTACGCAATTTTACAGGCCAAGGGAGCGGATGGTACAGTGGAACTTACTGCCCGAGGAATGGTTAGTTCCAATTTCTTCCGTTCCTAAGATGCGTAATAGTATATTATTGCTGAGGGCGCCACTGCGCCCGAGGCGTGTACGCTATTTTACGGACCGAGATAGCGGACGGTAAAGTGGAACTTACCATCTTAGGGCGATAAAGATGCTCGAGGGCGTAGCCCGAGAGCAACTTTACTACCCGAGGAGTGGTTAGTTCCAATTTTGTCCGCACCCAAGGTGCGTAAAATTAAATACTTCGAGCTTCAATTAGAAGCAAATCAAAAGTCTAGATCGTAATCGCGAACCAGAAGCATGCTAGATTTGTGCCATACTATTGCCACACTTCAGAAGTCTGGCATTAGTACTACATGCGTTTGGCGGGCGTCTGACTCGCGATTACAATTCCGACTTTTGTTAAATTATTGCAAGACCAGCTGTCAATATTTTTTTCCTAACTTGTGGTCGTGAAGAAAGTAAGCACTTGTGAAGAAAGTTATTACTTTCCACACTCGCGACTTTGTCACTCATGGGAAAAGTAACCACTTTCCACACTAGTGTAGAAAATGACTACTTTCTCCACGGCAACGCGTTGAGAAAAATGTCTTATATTCGTGGTTAGCATCACTCGTGGAAAAATGTACTATTTCTAGACGGGTTGCAATATTTACATACCGAGTCGGTAAAAAAAGTTTTAGTAAATACTTGGAATCCAACATGAGAATGCATGTTTTTGCGTGTTTATCTACCTTTCTTTCAACAAATAAAAATTTACATCTTTTAAATAAAAATATAAATCGGACCATTAAAAACAAATGAAATTTGTCTATAATATATCTGTGGCTTCCCGAAATATTTAAATAACATCAGTTTTTGATTTTTTATTGGTAGAATTATGAAAAGAACATTTTTTCCATGAAATTTTCAAAATTATCAAATGACAACATTCATTGAATTGAAAATAATTTGAAACATCAAAAGTAAGTCAAGCATACAGTTTCACATTGTTTTTTAACCACAAGTAGATAAAATCGTCTGTGAGCAAACTTAAAAACTTTACTTTCTCAAAATTATTGAAGTATAGATGTAATTTGAAAGTGAAGAAAAATGCAAGACAGTTGCAGTTGATTTTATTCATATAATATTTACAACAAATTTTTATACAGATTTATTGAATACATTTTTAACAATTTTTTCTATTGTAACAAATTACGATTTACTGGAATAAAAAGTTGAAGACAACATTGTTCCTGTTTTATGAAACTTCGAAACGTGTATTGTTTTTATACTATTATGAATAATTTAATTTTAATTGAATTATGTATTGAAAATTACATTTTGCAGGTCATAACTCCGAGTTTCTCAGAACGGTTAAAATACAATGGTTGTTTCATTTAAATTGGAATATACGTCATAACTAATATGAACAATTATGAAATCTATCCTACATTGAATTCGAATGATTTTCCTCGTAAATAAGCATGATGAAACGGCGGTATGAAATTCTCGTTCATACAATATAAGTATATTACTCTGTGAAGCGAAGTTACTATAATAAAAAAGTACAATACGTGCTTCGCTAATGATGTTAGAAAAATTTCAAGAAAAACTTTGATTATAATTATAATTATGTAATATTTATTAAATTTTATCAAAGGACTATTACATTAATAATTATATATTAAAAAAAAGTTGTCTTACTAAAATTTATACACACAAATTTGATGTTGTAAAAGTTTAATTTTATAAGTACAATTTTATATGAATAAATATTCATTATAATAAATAGTTTGATGCAGCAAATTACATATTTACTCTATGACCTCTCAAAATGCAATAGAATAATATCCTACATTACAAGCAGTTTCATTTGCGCTAATATAAATTTAAAAATTCTGAAATGTTGAAAATAGAAAATAAAAGCATGATTAACAGTATTTTATTATCAAAATATTTTCCAGATTTTCATATATAGTCAAGTCTTTCATAAAACAAATAAACCAATCTCCAGTTCGCTAACCTAAAACTAATTTTTTCAACTAGTGTTAGGTTAACACGAACATATCTCTCCTCATAAAATATTATTAGCAGGAATGCCATTCTAATTGAAGGATATGTTAACGCACTTTTTCTAATCCACTTTCACCGTAACTAAATATAACCCGAGATGCGATTTCGCCGTTATGAAAATACCAAGTCCCAAAGTTCGTAATTCATCTGAATCCGTTGTGACGAGGAAACGCTGAACATCATCTTCGCACCAAACTTATGTTCCATATAAGCCAATGTTAAACGATGTGGTGCAAATGATTGCATTATATAATATTCATTTCTTTTCCTACTCGCCATCTGCAGCGGAAAATGATTGGTGTTTTCCAGGCAACCCGTTTGGGAGTACATTGTTCGTTTATCTACGATTCTCATGGCGAATCGTTCGACGAGTCGACGGACCTGTCTACGACTTTTCACCGGAGGAAAGGCTTTTGCCGCCCGGCGTTAGATAGCGAATCGCGGGACATTATCACGAAAATAAATAATCAAATCTGTCATTATCGCGGCGCGAATCAAAAACGAATGCGAAACTTTGAGGAAATTGCGTGATGTAATAATTGTCTTGTGGGAGTGACTCGATTCGAGCGCGTATCACAATGCCGTTGTTGCACACTATGGGAACTATTGTTACACATTTTACAGTCTACTACTGTTCTTCGCGGGTCGCCTGCTCCCACGTGGCTTTCACTTGTCGTCAAGCTCAAACGTCGTTTCTCTATTTATCGCCGAAATATTCTTAATCGCTAAGTAAAATAGATGTTTAGAGGATGTTTACGACCTATATATACTCTTCTTGACATGGTTTGATTGGACGAATCGTGATGCCAGTATGACAAAAAGTCATTTTTTTATGTTGAGATTTTTTGTAGTTAAGAAAAGTGACACATTGTACTGTAATGGAGAAAAAATTACAATGTTTATTCGTGAATAGATTTTTTAATATGACTAAGATAGATATGGTTCTATTACTTATATCAAGACATGTTTATGTATGAATAAATAGAACCTAGTAAGTAAATTTTTGGCTCCTCCATCGTTTGTCATTTTACAACAACTTTGTATGAAAACATTTGAGAAGTTACCATCGAGAATTGAACCTTGTCCTTCCTGAATCTGAAATTAGGATGGTAAGTATTTTACCACATGATCCATCAACACTTACATTTAAGACTGTTATTTGTTATTATTTCAGCAATATTTTGACTTAAATTGAATACATCGTACAGAGACAGCCTATGTTAGTTCCATACTTACACTTTAGAGGACCGTAATAATATTTTTACGCACCTTGGGTGCGGACAAAATTGGAACTAACCGCTCCTCGGGCAGTAAGTTCCACTTTACCGTCCACTCCCTCGGTCCGTAAAATGGCGTACATGCCTCCGGCGCAGTGGCGCCCTCAGCAATAATATACAATTAGGCATCTTGGGAGCGGACAAAATTGGAACTTTCCGCTCTGGGGCGGTAAAGATGCTCGAGGGCGTAGTCCGAGAGCAACTTTACAGCCCTAGGAGTGGTTAGTTCCAATTTACCGTATGTTCCTTCGATCCGTAAAATAGCGTACGTACCTTGGGCGCAGTGGCGCCCTCAGCAATAATATGCTATTATAAGGACTCAATATGGCAAACCATGTATTCAAACTATACACTCATGAGGGCACTGCATATGTAATTCAGACCCCAATAAAAAATGGTTGATGAGGAAGTATCAGGAAATAATTTGACACACCTTATTTTTTCTCTATTATTCTAGTAGAACTAGCATATAATTGATTGACAATATGAGCCTAAGAAGGACCTCTATACTTTTATAATGAAAACAGTTATCTGATAAAGACTAAAGTAGTATATTACTGTCGAGGGCATCACTGCGCCTGAGACAGTACATTATTTTACGGGCTAAGAGAACGGATGGTAAAGTGGAATTTACCGTTCTAGGTATGAAAACATTTCATTTTTAGGCAATTAATTATATATAATTAATTCGATAACTTATATATATTATTGAAGCGTTCTGTTAAAGGTATACATATCGCATATACATACCTCGTGTACGCCTTATACATGCTACATAAATATGATTTCGATGTCAAATGTGGATAAAATTTTCTGAAATTTCAGACAATCTCTAACAATAAAAGTTTGACGACTAATTTTTCAAACAATAAGTCGATGTTTCAACACTCTTTTCGCGTAGGAAATGTTTTAACAAATTGAGCATATTAATATTTCGAATGATGCAAGGCGTGTAGTCAGTAATAGAAACATATACGGGCACCGAACTGTTTCACGTTCGAAGTTGCTTGCGTTAGATAAATGATTGGGTTTGTCATTGTTTCTCATTATTTTTACGAGTTATTGTAAAATACGCCCAGATGTCGCCCAACGTCGTCGATGCTTGATGACTTATGAGTAAGCAAGAAGCAAACATTAAAGCTAGGAAATAAGAAGGTATTGCTAACTGGATAAAACGATATATCAAAACGAAAAACAACGAGAAAAAATCAATTGTTGTTAAGGTTCTTTTGCAAAAGAATAAATTTTTCAGATAATATTTTTCGAGAAAACATTTCTGCAGTTTTACCTTACGTTTTGGGCTAGATCAACTATGTCAAAAACTACTACGTACAGTGTTGTCTTAAAAATTAAAAAATTCGCATCGATTTATTTTTCATAAACTATTTTACTCATGGTTGATTTTACCTTATACTTCTCCCATGGCCTGCATAAAATGAAAGGTATAAAAATTTGTGGTAACGTTTTTCTTCGCTCCAAGCTGATTTCGAAATCCGCCGGAAACATAATACGATTGGCTGCAAAATAAGACGAATTAGTCTGCTCCTGCTGCAAGTAACACTAATGATTTGTTTTGTCGTATTTGTGTGCAATCGCATAGGTTAATAGATTTTGAGGGTCACCAAGGTTGCGCGAAAACGCGGTGGTGGAGGACTGTTATGACATTCGATATATAGCGGCGCGTGGCACTCCGCTCGTTATTACTAACATTCACCGCGTGTGCGGTAACATGGTTTCCAGTCGAAAGGTATTTCCGAGTCTCTGGTTCTCATCGCAGTGATCAGTGTCTACGTCGCCGTATGTGCACGCATTCAACCGTAAAATTAGCGCAAAAAGCGTATTAAAGTTTGACCGTTGGTGTATCAGTTTAAATGATATGTAGCGCGAGGCAAGCCACTTTTCGGTGAATTTTCGGTCGCATTTCAATCTATCGCGACGTCAAATTGCGTTTTCATTAGGAAAGTAGTATCAAGGTTTAAAAGTGTAATGCGACTTTTATTATTTCGATTCTTTTTTAAATAACAATATTAGCATAATTACTTGTTTTGTTAAAGATGACGCCATGGCTGATGGCCATTTTCTGCTTGGCGACCGCTGGTTGCTCCAACATAACTGATCAGCAAACTTCCGAGAGTCAGCATGACCAGCAAGTTGCCATTCTTAAGCAGATCCGCAAAGTGAACGATGATGGCTCTTATACATTTGGTTACGAAGCTGGGGATGGTTCGTTTAAAGTACGTAATCTTTAAAATGTGAATATAATTTTATTTACACATTCACTCTTTTTACATTCATTTTGTTGTTGCTTGAGAAAGTAATTTTCTTCGTTTAAAAATGTTCGAAAATTTATTAAAAGTGTCAAATTAGTATCTGCTATAAATTAAGCATACATTTTTACAACAGATGTACATGTACATTTGCTAGGTAGAAACACGCGACGTTTTAGGCAACATCAAAGGTACCTTTGGTTTCGTTGATGCAAACGGTGAAATCAAAAGGGTATCATATTCCTCTTCCAATGGTACCGGTTTCAAAGCAACCACTTTGTCCCCGCTGCAGGAACACGTATCGGTTGTTCAAAGTATTCCCAGGCTGAATCGTACCTCAACTACCAGAAAAACGCCAACTGTCATTTACGCAACGACACAAGAAAGTGCATCGAGGGCATCTGTAGTACAATCCATTCCTCGTTCACGAAAGCCTTCAATTACCACAACACCTCCTAGTAGTACCAGTACTGCCAGTAGTACCAGCACGTCCACGGAAACGCAAACCAAACCAATTTATAGACAATACGGGAAAACTACTCCAAGAACTAGACCGAGATTTATCATTAACGGACAGCAGAGGCCAGTCAGCGTTGAGGATGAAACACGTGATGACGATTCACAAATCAACAGACCTAATACAGATGAAAAAAATTCAAATTATCGTCGAATAACGTTCACGAAACGACCAACAGATCAAAACTTGCGCCCGATTACTGAAGAATTCGAAGATAAAGATGACGATGCGAAAATTGCAACGGGAAACACATTAAGACGCCAGCTTCCAGAAGAAACAACAAAAGATCCAGCTCCAACGATGGAACACATTAGCGATGAACATGCTGACGTCTACGGCGGAGCGCTGTCTACAACTAGACCACTTTTTACGACGAATTCTCCACCCCGAGTTTTGCAAAGAATTGTTGACTTCCGCAGCAAGCTTCCAAAAATGATTCTCGTTAATCCTGGGAATGTTGGTCCAGCGAGATTTGACGACGCTAAGTATGAAAGTCCAAGGAATTATGAGAGCGATACTAAACTAAGCCACGAGGATCGCGAATCGCCTCCTCCTCAGCAGATTTTGATCCGGGCGCCAGAAAAACCTCATACCGATTCCAGAGATTATGCTAGACAAAGTACTGAGCCAGTATACGTTAGACAACAACCAGAAGCTTACGTCAGGGAAGTTCCTGTTCAAAGGATTCTGGTTCCTGCTCCAGCAGCAAACCATGTGGAAGACGAACAACCAAGCACTACTTACCGCGCTATTCCCGTCAGTAGAATCCTTTTTAGACCGGTGTCCGGTCAGCAGCCTGTTTATACCACTACTACTGACGCTAATATCCAATACTTAACAGAGAACCCAGTAGCCGAACCAGTCAATGAACCACCTAGGGATGTTCCTAATCCTCCCGCTTACGTCCGACCTAGGAATCTACCTAGACCACCACTTCCTCCACCACCACCGTTAGTATACGAACCCGAACCGAGGATGAGAGCTATACTCAGACCAGTTTCCCATCCTGTGGATAGAGATTATAACCGACCACCACCTGATTACTACAGGACAAGCACAATCGCTTTACCTCCGGAACCACAAAACCCAATTCCCATGCCTCTGAGTCGACGAGATTTCCAAATTTTGTTGAAGAGACTTCTTGTCAGTCAATACGGAGTACAAGCTCTCAACTATCCAAAATCCTACTTGGAGGACGCTTTGTACGACCAGACCCCGTACCCATCTTATCAGCCTGTCTATCGCGCACCTTTACCAAGAGAGGAAGTGTACGAAACGTCGACGGTGCCACTGCGATATGGCGATAGAGTGCCTTTGAGGAGACCCATGTACGTCAGAGCGCTTTATCCGGCTAATCAGTATGATGATTACCCAGATGAAAGATATTCTAAGAGGGTATATAGGCAGAAAGTTTACACTCAAGAAGTCGTCGACGACGGTGACGAAATTCTGCCGGCGCCAATTAGAGAAGCTTTGTTGTTAAGAATGTTACAACTTGCCATTAACGCTGAGAGGCCACCTGTACAGCTCGTTACAACAACTCCCACTTCAAGATACAGAAAAACTGGACCTGTTCGGAGTGTACAAATCATCTCAGACGATGAGGACGAAGACAAAGATATTATGAGAAAGAAACTTTAGAGAATCAAAACCGAATAACTGTGGATAGTGATCTTACAAATTGTTTACAACTGACGATTTGAAATCTGAAAATTTGATCACGAGTGAGATTTTTTAGTTTTTTTATTATGTATCAGAAACTTAATTATGTTCATTCCGTTTGTTTGAAGCTCAAAGGTAAAAGACAAAACATTTAAGTCTGATTTATACTTTTTTTCTTTTTCTTTCTTAACGACTGACTATTAATTTTTGTTTTAACACCATTCAAACCAAAGTATTTCATATAATCTTACCCAAGATTTTATACGCGGTATATGTGGGATACTCAGAAGATTAAATAATGGCATTGTTCGCGTGGCAAGTTTCCGCGGGAATTTCAAACTGCGTAACTCAAAAATCTGCAAAAACGGAAAGCACTTTGTACGCCGCCGAGTATCTGGAATTGTGTAAATAATCTAATTTAATGTAAGTTTTGTAGATTAATGTAGGAGTTTATGCGTCTATCGAAATAAAGAGCGAGATACGAAGATAAGAAGTGTGAGAATTCATTTCATAAGCCAATGAAACTAGCGTACAAATAATAACGTGCCTGGTGTCGGTAATTAGCATCGCATTGCGACACAGCGCCGTCGTTTGTTCATACGCATACGGCGCCGTCTGTAACAAGGGCGGAGATCATGGGATTGTGCACATAGTTTCCAGCGCGAGATCTCACTCGCATTTTTGTCAAGACAACAGCTTCGCGAAAGTACTGCTCCGTGTCACTAGTTCTTTGTACCTCGAGGAGAAAAAGCCTGCGCTAATTACTTCCGAACTAGAAATCGTCACTTTTTCTCCCGCGGCTACGTTTCTTACGTCATCGTTCACGAACACACGTCACTACCTCCACTTTGATACTTTTTATCAACCGTAAAACATTGAATTTATGGGATCCTGAGACCGATCGCGGTAAAAGTGGCTTTCAAACCGCCCGCAACGAAGTCGCAAAATAAATCATTTCTCGCATCTGATTTGCATATAATTAGCAATTGATGGTACCATTTTTTCGATCCAAGATCTTTTTAATAGTACGTCTCAATGGAAGCTATTTCGAGCGAAAATTTTCTTTCAACTTAACGCATCGCGTTGTCAATTTCGCAAAGTAAAATGCGACTGCGACACAAATGGCTGTTATTCTCAGGAAACGATCGTTTCTTTCCCCTCTATGTTCTGCAATTATTAATGATAGGAGGCCACGTCGCTAAACTGCTTTGCTTATGGGTGACGTAAACTTCATTGCACGGCGTTTCTTTCAGAAGTACGTGATAATGTTATAAATAGATGACGGGCTTATTAATATAATTAATCTTTATTTTTTTTAATTTAATTTATTTCGCAGTCTTTTATGAGATTTGTTTCGCATCAAATATAATAATTTAATGCAGTAAACGGAAAGAAAAATTAGACGAATTTAGTAAATAACCACGTTATACCAATTTTGCATACAGTCATCTACACCTTTAGCAAGCCGTCTATACCATTTTGGTATAAGCGGCTTGCAAAAGCAGTATAGACCACGCCGAACCGGTACAAATTT
>JABFOV010006334.1:0-10818 GCA_022817685.1 Aradophagus sp. ZL-2020
GCACCGTTAAAGTTTTACAAAATAATAAATTTTCGATTCAGATCGATGAAACATCGGACATTACAAACGATAAATGGATGTGCGCAGTTGTACGTTATGTTAATCCGATTACATTAAATATTCAAACAGAACTTTTACAGCTTATACACTTAGATGCGCAAGACTGCTCAGCAGAAAAATTATTTCAAGTTTTTGATTATGAATTAATTAAAGCTCAAATTCGCTGTGTCTGTCGTTACGACAGACACAGCGAGTATAAAATTACGGCCAAAACCAACGACGTATTGGACTCGAACTTAGCTCTTGCAAATCAGCCACCAACTCGTATTTTCGCATAACGATAAAATACGACTCGCATCAGGATGTAGCGTCACGAGTGCAGGATAATCCGACTTCTGAAACTGTTGAGGCTGGCGTGCGAAGAAGGGTGCCAGCAATCCGAAATCATATAGACCTATTTGCCTGTTGCCAGTATTCGGCAAATTGTTAGAAAAACTGATAATTGGAAAATTGAGTAACATCATCGAACATGAAAGAGCCTCAAGCATGCAGTACGGATTCAAGAAAGGAAGAAGTACTAAAGATGCTATAATGAAATTGAGGGAAATTGTTGAGACATCGCAAAAAAAACACGTTGCAGGAATCTTCCTAGACATTAAAGGAGCTTTCGATAATGTGTCGTGGCCTTCAGTACTTAGAGAATTACAACTTAAGCAATGTCCTGACAATTTATATCAACTCATAAAGAATTATTTTTCAGAGAGGAAAGTGTTTATACAGCAAATAAAGTACTAGCAGAAAAAGAAGTTACCAAGAGTTGTCCTCAGGGATCACTGCTGGGTCCTTTGTGTTGGAACCTAGTATTTGATTAAAATCTTAGAGCTCTAGAAGAGAGATACATATTGACGACAGCATACGTAGATGACCAGGTAATAATAGTTAAAGGTAGCTCAAAATGACAAATAGAACGAAAAGGAAATGAAATGGAGATGGTTCAATCCTGGTGTCGAGAAAACAAAATGTTACTGTCTGAAACAAAAGTTGTAATTATGTTAAAAGGCAAATTAGACATCAGATATTCCCCTAGAATTAAAGTTGACGATAAAGTAATGAAAAGAGTTACAAAATTCAAATATCGTGGAATAACAATGGAACAGCGAATGGGAATGAATGCACATGCAAAAGCAATTTTTGCTCGAGTGAGCAGTATTTATAATAAATTGAAGACAGTCGCAAGAAGAGAATGGGGTATCAAATTCCAAGCGCTGAAAACGACCTACAAAGGAGGTCTGATCATACCGATTATTGCCTATGATGTAGTGGCTTGAGAAGACAAGATAAATCAGACAAGCGAGACGCAATTGAATGGGACTCGGAGGACAATGCTTATTACAGCTACAAGAGCCTACGGAACAGTCTCAAAAGAGGCAATACAAATGGTCGCAGGAGTACTGCCTATGGACTTAGAACTGAAAAGGAAATGATATAATTTCTATTTGAGAAATGAAAAGCCTTTCTAAATCGAGAATTGTATATATACAGGTGAAGAAGATAGGACGGCGATTTGGAATGAGGTAAATAGTAATAAATTGGATGAATGGCAAGAGAGATGGCGAAATAGTCCTAAAGGAAGAACAACAGAAAAATTCTTCCCAAGTGTTAAACAGAGTCTTGAATCTCACTGGATAGAACCGGACCACTGTAGTACACAATTCATGACATAACATAGTAACTTTAACAGTAAATTGCACTCTATGAATTTGAAAGCTGATAACAGATTTTTATGTAGTCAGGAAAATACCCCAGAACATATGCTAAAGAGCTGAACAGCATACGAAAGAGAAAAAAAAATAATACAAGAAATGGTGGGACAAAACATAAATAAATAAAACGAGTTAGTAAAAGAAAATACATATAAATTCTTTAAAAAAATATGCAAGGAAAGTTCTAAAGAAGAAAAATGAATTGATATACTAATATCAACTGAATGAAATTATTCATCTATTATACATAAATTTTAAAAAACTTCAAGTAAAGAAATTTCGTTTATCGTTTAACTGTGACAAAAATACATTTTTCATAATTTTATGCCATCTGTTGTCTTATTTCTCACAGTGTTCTTATAATAAAGTCTATAATAGAGTAGTGTTTTTAAAATTGATTTTAGAAATAATGTGATGTTTTTGTAGGATTCGTTTCAAACTAAAGCAGAAAAAAAAGATGTATAACAGAATCTGATCGATTCAGTATTTATTATAAATTACTATTGTAGTTTAGATACATTAATGATGTGAGAAAATATTTTGGCAGTTTTACAGCCTACAATTATTAAAGAAATTGCAATTTCAACTGCTCGAACCATTACCCCACTGCTGAACATTGGCTGGATCATCTTTAAAAAGGGAAATCTTTAAAAAAGAGAGAAAAAAGAATCACTTAAAGTTGATTTCTCAGGTCTGGTGTCACGGAATTAGTGTCTTTTTACATTTTAATTTCTAATAACAAATTTCAAACATTTAAAGATAGCCCAGACAATGTTCGACGTTAGGAGAATGTTTTGAGCAGTTTAAATCATAATTTCTTGTATAATTGTTGGTTCTGTAACCGTCAAAGGTTTTTCTTCCACCTCAAAACTTTTGACAGTTTCTGCATTTTCACAAGAGGAAGGAATTAATTTTTAGAAAATGAAAAACATTTTCCCAAAGTGTCAAAATTGCTGGATTATGTTTATTTTGAACAATTGTCTGATAGAAGAATGTTTTTTGAAAAGACCCGAGTCTAGAAATAAAGACTTCACGAATGACCTTAAACTTCAAGCCCGCTAGGTAGGGCTAGTTAAACATCGATGTTAATATCAATCGTATCGATAGTACTATACTATCGATACTATCGAGATTATAGAAAAACATCGATGATCATAAACAAATATATATTATTATTTCGGCTTCAGGTATTTCCTGTGTTTTGGGGCTCTCGACAAAATAATTTCCACTAACAAAATTTTTTTATGTTTATAACCAAATGGCTGCGTTTTTTTTTTTGCTCTATAAAATTCTGAAGCAAACTATGAAAAATTTGACTGATTTATTATAACTGTAGCCAATCAAATTCGTCATACATGTCTTCACACAAATCTATGTAGTATACAAAAACGCACCCAATTTTTAACGTTAGAGCGTTAATGAAAATGTCAAGTATATAAAAATAATATTTATGAAACAAAATTTATTTAATGAATAAAAATTATTTTAAATTTTATGTTAAGAATAAAATGTATTGTAATAAAAATAAAGTAAAAAATGTTATAATCATTCAATTAATAATAATAAAAATTCATTGTTGTTACAAAATTAGGTAAATTTATAATTACTATCTTATAAAACGTATTTTACTTCAAAAAACCATCGATGTAATTCGATGTTTTTCTGCGACACATTGACGACTATCCATAGTCTAAACTATCAATGTTTAAGTAGCCCTACCGTTAGGCGTGATGTTTGTTTAATTTGGTGTTCGTTGGCCGCGACCATTGAATTATAAATTAATAACTTAATAATTTTCAATCTCGCGCTTTAACGCATAGACTAAGCACTACGGAGAAATCTCTTTGGATAATAAAAACGTTACTTTCGACCAACTTCAGGGTTTCATCATCTTTATTATGACGGACTAGAATATTGCGCGCGCCAATATTTTTTTATTTGTCATAAAAACTTTCCAAAATGTTCATTTCAAAATTCAAAATTTCCTTTATTCCCGCCCTTTTAATAATATTACATGTGCTTTAGCAATCTATGAAGAAAACATCTCATTTTAATAACTAAAATCTCAACATTAACGTTTCTTCGCTTTACATTCAATTTTATTTATGTTTTTACTTTTTTCATTACGACGACGACAACAAACATCAAACATTCCAAGCTCCTGTCTAAACTGCTTTAACGGAATTTCAAATCACACGACCGTCGAGCATATCGTCTCATCATCATCAGCAAAATCCATCGGAAAATAAAAGCGTGACACGCGAACATAGCCGCTCGTGCCAATTTCACGGGATCACGGGCTTTTTTGAGAGGGATCCATGACCGCGCCATTTAACACGCGAAAGTAAAGTTTGATCGCTTTCATTGAGAACACAGTTTTTTACACGCTACAATTTGTAGCGTGTAGCGACGAAAGTTTGCGTGAAGGTGCATTCATTGTTTTTTATTTTCAGCGTTTCTCGCGTGATTTTGGCGAGTATCGCCCGTTTTTCGAAAATTTTTCATCGCTTTTACTTAAAAATTCATCGAAATCGCAATCGCGCGATGACTTTTTAAGTAAAAGCGATGAACAATTTTCGAAAAACGGGCGATACTCGCCAAAATCACGCGAGAAACGCTGAAAATAAAAAACAATGAATGCACTATTATGCGCTACATTTGTAGCGTGTAGCGACAATAGTCTGCGTTACATGCTACACTTGTAGAGTGAAACGCGTAACCGTCATAATACGGATTCGCCCATCCCTGCAAACAAATCAGAAATACTAATGCAATAGATTAGCAAAATTAATTTTTATGTTTATAGCATTTTTGGTGACTTTTGTGAAGATAATTCTATAATTTGTTGAAGTCATCCATTAAAATTTAGCTATCTTTTAAAAACCACCTAGTGCGGTCTATAATTGATCACCCGGTTTACCATCAGAAAAATACAACAGGTGATTTTCTATGACCCGGGTCATCATCAGAGAAATGCACCTGGCGATTTTTGATCACCCGGGTCATGTCAGAGAAGTGCACCAGGTGATTTTTGAGTACCTGGGTCATCGTCAGGGAACTGCACCAGGTAATTTCCTATCACCCGGGACATCGTCAGGGAAAAGCACCAGGTGGCTTCCAATCACCCGGGTGATCGTCAGAGAAGTGCATCAGGTGATTTCTGATCACCCGGATCATTGTCAGGGAAATGCACAAGGTGATTTGATGACCGGACCCATTATCAAGTTAAGAAGAAGCTAATTGTTAAAACGTATATCTGATTTAAAATTTTTATATATTAATAAGCGCGTTATACAGCACTAAGATGCCCAGTAACAAGCACTATCAGGGCTGATAGCGCTTTTCTCCTCTAAAATTAGGTACTTAAGGGACTTTGAATACAAAAATGGACCATTTAGGGACCAGTTAGGGACCAAAAAACATATAGTTTAAAATAAAACTATTTTAAAGAATAATTTTTGTAATTTTTTAATTTTAGTATTTTCACTGAAAAAAAGAAGTGTTGATATTTATGTTTACTTCATAAATTCAAAGAAAAGTAACTTTGAATATAACTAGAATCTACCTAGAAAAGTTTTTGTATTTACGTAACGGTTCGTTTTTAGTTAGTATTTAAATCGAATGGCAGAACTACGGAACGATATTAGAATTGAAGTAGCCGATGAAGTTGTGTGAAATATTCAAATTCTAGGTTAGAAAGTTTGACATGAAGGAATACCACGGAACGACGAAAACGAATCACTGCAAGTATAAGAAAGCGCACCAAATTTCAAAAGTTTAAGAACATAAACTAAATTAAAATTAGATTTCTGTTTTTATAAAGTGGATAATAATCATTAAGTTGATCGATATTAACATTTTTAGGGACTATAAGGGACCTGTAGCTAAAAAAGGGACTTTTTAGGGACTTTGTGAAAAAAAGAGACCTGTACCTAAAAAAGGGACCATTTGGGGGCATGTATGGGGTTAATGTAATACATTAACCCCATACATGTTCATCTTTTTCCAACATATGATCGACGATTTCCCAGGAAACACCGAGCGTCGCAAATTTTGTCACATCGCCGCGCAAAAAGGATGGACGAAAAAAGCGGCGAAGACGTCGCACGTTATGAATGGAACGGAGAGGTTTCACTTTCTCAGCCGCGCGGCTCATCCGGCGCTCGTATTTTAACGCGAAGCCGAACGCCGGCTCATTCCGCAACAGCGTGTCTGGCGTGTCGCGGCTCGTCGGCGATCTCTCGGCGTATACTTTTCGCGCGCCGACGGTTTCCGGCGGATGTGCAAGGCCATTGTTTTTGCACGACACGAGCGCATTATTTCACGCGCACCCTTCCCCGCGTGGCGCCGCTATTAACTCGGCCGCAAAGCGGCTACATCTTATTGCCGACACCCGATACTTATCTGCCATCGATTAGCGCCGTTCATTCATGCGCGTTCCTTTCGGATCAAATACTGTGTGAGTCGTAAAGATCAACAATTTTCCTTAAAATTTATTTACAAACAGGCAAACATCTAATACAAAAATTACATATATATTTGTTACCAAATATATATATAATAAATTAGAATTATAACGAAAAAAAGAATACAAGAGAATAGAATATTATAAAAGAGAAAGATAAAAAATAGCCAAGTTGAAACTCTCAAAATTAATTTTCTATAATTTTCTCAAAATGTAAAACAAAACTGATTGTAAGAAAATTATTTGAAAATAGTATATATTTATACTATATTTATTTATCCTAACGTTCGTTTTTATTATTTTAGTTACGTGTCATTTTGTACATTAGTGCGCAAAGTAATAATTTATGCATCAATAAAGAAATTAATATTTTGTTCGGTAGTGTGTCAAGTGTTTTGCAAATTTGCATGCAAAAATCAAAATGTTGCACATAAATATGCAAAGTAATATCTTGTGCGCTCATTAACAATATTTTATATAGCAGTGCGTAAGGTATTATTTTCGACACTAGCACTAAAACGTTATGTTTTATTATGTACACAGATTTTTTTATGAAGCGAACGAGAAAATTATCGAATAATATGATGGTTTAATCAAAACGTTTCTTTTTATTTCAGAACTGATATTTTGTTTCCAACGGTAATAAAGAAGTCTGAATTGTCGGTTCGACCACAGCTGCGCCTCCACTACTTACACGAAACGAATTAATACTTTTGATCGAGAAAGAAGGTTTGCGTTTAATTCTCAACAATGTACCGTTCGAACGGCGAAGAAAAAGTAAATTCAAAGGTTAATCAAAGAGAAAATGAATCAAAGGAAAAATTGAACGGCGCTAAAACTAATAAGCTCGACGAACGAGCTCGCATTCGTTACTTGGCATTGCAAAACAGTTGGAGTAATTGACACCGATTAGCCATTGGAAGTTAATCATTTGAACCGCGGTTAAAGGTCGGTTTTTCATTGCCGGCAATCATTGACGATTAATGTCGGTCGTCTAATCGCTGGAGCGCATTTAACCGACAGAATACGGTTTAATAAACGGAATTAACTTCTCTGACGGCATTTCGTTGCGATAAACTAACAGTATAATATGATAACAATAATAATTTTACATCTTCATCTTTGTTCCAATTTTACAAAATAAAGTTTCAATGCTTGTAATCTAACGTTACGAGATTACGTTATCAACTATATTTTTATTTAATAATTTTTATTTTCAAACTTTAACAATATCAGTGTCCTTTTCTGAAATATTACCTTTCGGTTAAGATCTTTATTGTTTGTACACGTCAGTAAAACAGATTTGGTATTAATTATTTTAATTAACAACAAAAGTGGCAAATTTTTTGCTTCAAAGTCGCAGTTCAGCAACAATTGTGCGAACGACTGCAATGTCAGACAATCGTAGCATTTATCGTCGCTCCCGCAAATATTCGAAAAAACGTTTGAACTTTCGCGGCTGCCAAGTTCCCTCGGATGGCGTCGCGCGCCAACTTCAATTAAGCCAGCCGAAAGCGAGCGGAATGGTTTTTGCGCGTTCGCTCAAGTAGAAAGCCACGCTCGTTAAATGGCACGCGTTATATGGTTTATGATGCGCGGCTTTTTTTCATTCGATTCCTTTCCTCGTTTGAGTTTGTTTGCAAAAATACCTGAATGTCTCCGGGAAAGGAAAATTTTGGATGCATGTATGGCATTTGTGGAAAAAGATTCGTTTATTATACGACATAAACTTACAGTTTTATTCACGATGTGTGCGGTGTTTTAAAAGGAAACAAATTATATTTTTACTTTAGTAAAACATAAACAAAAGTCGAGAAAATTCTGAAACATAGTACTTCATGTCCGTGATTTGATTACTCCTACAAATTTTCTAGAGTGTACTACAGTTTAAGTGCTTGAAAAATTGTTGATTTCGACATTTGCAAAATCTTTTCAGTCATCGTTAATAATAATGTTTCACTAATTCAAAATTTCGCAGTATTTTAAAAATTTTTTTATACTTCTAAATTCATCATTGTTCATTATCATTTGCCTGTTTTCAAAGTTTTTATAAATTATTTTACAATTTTGGAATCAATTAAATTTCATTACAAAATTACATTTAATAAACCAAGGGAATATAATGCCTCGGACTTTCGTGTTTTTGCATCGGAACAGCCGCGGCGGACATTGTTTATGGAATTGTTTGCGTATAAACAAGCTCGGCTTGTCGTAGAACAAAATGTAGTTTCCGGCTTGCCGGCTTTCACGGGCCAACGACGGTCGGTAATACCGTCGGTGTCGCACGATAACAATCTAAATCGGCGGAAAGGAAAAAAAATCGAGGTAATTAGCTGTGGCGAGGAAGATAACAGGCTCGAATAAACTTGTTAACGTTTCGGAATCTCAATTATCCGGGAGCAATAGCAGTATCTACTTTATGCCTTTACGCGGACCAAGAATCGCGATCTGTCGATCGCCGTGACTTTCCGCGAATTATTTTAATACGCTCGGAATAAATGACGATAAGCGGCAGTTCACTTTGCTTGATAACGACGTTTAGTTTATGGACTTCAATGTTAAAAAGTCGAAAAATAATGTGCTTTTTAATTAAACAATGTTATTTAATTTCCTTTTCTACGTTTTAGGAGATAAATTGAGGGAGATTACGAGCAGTTATAATTATATGAATTAGCATTGCTGAGATTAAATTTAATCGAGTGAACGTATTGAGGAGGATGGTATTCCTTGGTAAGATAAATATACCATCTTCTCGAGAAAATGATATATGAAAGTTTTCGCAAACATTTTTTCCAACGAATTTACATTACGAATAAAATTCATTGCTACTTCTTTTACTAACAACAAAAAACAAAAACAAAATGTACCGAGATATTGTCTTTACTAATCAGATATTTTACATTGTATTGCATTTTAATTTGGTTTTTCTGAAAATAATTATACAAAAAGAAAATGAAAAACGAAATTTCACTTTACAAATGTATTTTACCTTAGAATTTATTGATAAAAAACCATTAGAAAATTCACTCGTTTAATTAGTGTTTACATTTTTTCTAGCTGATTTACAATTTTGATTTAAATTTTTTGACATAAAAAATGAAGTTTCGATTTGTTGCAGAAAATCGTTGCAAATTTTCACCGCGTTTCATCAAACGTTCCCGGTAAATTGATTTATAAACCCAACCGCTAAAACGAAAATATTCTTTCAAATGAGCATAACTTTTTCGAAATTTTGCATTTTTCGACAGACCCAGCAAACTTAATTACCGTTTAATTGCGCCGTGTGATTCATGGCATGTTTTTACCCGATCTCATTACGTGTTCATTAATCGATTCAGAAGAATAAATGGGAATTAATTATCGTTATGCAGATACATTCTAATATTAATAGCCGGGTTAAAGAGAAAAAAAAGCTTTATCGGGTCTAGTTTCGTGAGGCTTTCTCCGACCTATCTGCGGTATCGCGTGACTGTCGTTTCGGGCTGACACAACCGCCGAAAGCTCGTTGTTGACAAGTACCTTTAACTCGAGTGGATTTGTATCGGGACACGATATTTCATTTTCTCTTTCTCGGCCGACGATTCAATTCAATTACGCGCTTGTATGAAAAGTTAATCAGATTTATATAGTCACTTTACACATGTACGAACACGTTTGACCGTTCAGATACAGTTGTAATTTTATGTCTGATTATGTCAATAACTCTTAATGAATGATTCGAACGAAAATCGTGTTTTGACTTGATTTTGAAAAACAAGAAATAATTGATACTATCAATAATATCAATTAATTAAATAATTTATTACAACTGACATTTGTTTTTCTTTTTTATTATAAATTATTGAGAAGTATATAGTTTAACAAACATGGACTTTAATTTTTATTAATCTAAACTTATATGTTTATACGCAATACAATTTATTAAATATCAATGTTAACATTTTTTTTCAATTTTTACAATGTATGTGATACATTATTTCGTTATTTTTCTATTATTTGATTTCCATCATTCATTCACTGCATTTCTCGTGTAAACATTTATTTTCGCAATCTAATAAACAGGATGTTGTATTAAAATAACACTGGCGAGCATGTTGGTACCGTTTTTCTTATTGCGCGGTCGAGGACAAGCGAGCGCAAGAGACAACAAGTGAATACAATAGCGTGCAAATTCTACACGTCCAAGCGGTATCACGTAACGTCAACTCAAATTATAGTAACACGATTCTCCGCCGCCGCCGACGACGACGACGACGACTACGCCGAATCACAAAAATCTGGACAGTATAAACAACAAACGATCGAGTGAAATTTGCCTCGATTTCACATTGTTATTTATAGACAAGGGTTCGCGAAAGAAAAAAAAAAAAAAAAAAAATAAAACAAAAAAAAAAAAAAAAAAAAAAAAAAGAAAAAACAAGCACAAAAAAAACAAAAGTATACTTCATTCATGAGTAGCAGTAGAATTCGATGTATGGCTCGTGTAGTAATAGCGATACTGCATAGGATACTTTTATACTGGTCACCACTGCCGGTGCAGGTGGTGTGTGTGTTTTGCATGTTATTCAGAAGTGTTATGAGAGTCAGTGG
>JABFOV010006335.1:0-10815 GCA_022817685.1 Aradophagus sp. ZL-2020
GTGTGAAGTTGGCTACTTGATACGTATCCATTTTATCCTGTTTTCCCGTCCTGTAAATGTGCTCTTGTCCGCCATTGTGTCGCGTGCGTTGTTTTAGAACATATAACGGGTCAAACAATTACTCATTTAATCAAAGGAGACAGTTCATCGTTTGAAAATAGAAGAGAACGACGTGACAACAACGGCGTATTTTCGCGATGAATCAGTCGCGAAATTTCACGTCTCTGCTCAATCCGAGTTATTTGCAAAATGCACCGCCGAACTCAGTAACTGCGAACGCGGCGGCGGCAGCCGCGGCTGCTGCAGCTGCGGCGGTCTCCGCAGCTATCGCCAATGGAACGCCGTACAGCGTTAATCCCAGCCAACAGTCTGGCAGAAAGCGTGAAGCTTCCGATGGTATGAACAACACATTTTAATAACTAAGACTATATTAATTTAGCTGCCCTATTTTCCAATTTTTTATGCACATTCTCTTAAATCTATAAAGTCGAACTTTTATATTTATTGATTAATTTGTAATAGAGGTCTTGTACACTCATGTAAGCGTTCTATAATTTATACATTTATTATGCATAGAACATTATTGCTTCTGCTTCTTTTTAATTTAATATTCTAAAATGGGCGTATTATAAACAATTAAATGTTGATAAATTTTATTATTACTCTTGAATAATACAAATGTCTTATCATATAGGAGAGAGTAAATCAGAAAAAGAGAGTAAGGAGGAACGTAGGAAGAGGAGGAAAAGTCGTTGGGGTGGAAGTGAACATGACAAAACATTTATACCAGGAATGCCCACAGTATTACCAACTAATCTGACCCCAGAGCAGGAGAAAGCTTATCTGTGTAAGTATAAAATAACATACTCTTGATTTTGTTTAATTTTTAAACACTTTGTGTTACATGTATATATACTATATAATTATACTTTAGGGCATAATTTGTAATTTGTTATTATCATTTATCATTTCCTTTGTGTACTTTATTCCCTACATAACTTAATTCATAGAATAGAAATGTAAGTATTAAACACAAATATTAAATGAAATGCTAAAATTATAAGTTATGAAAAAAGCTAATAAAAAAAAATTATCAAAGGTAAGATAATAAAAATAGGAAAAACAGTGAAAAAAATTATTTAGCATCTCCTTTACACAATCACATTTCCACCAAGATGAATTAATCGCATAAAAAATAAACAAATGTACCCATTCTATTGATTTGTCAACAATATCTAACTGTTGGGGTTTCTGCCCCCTCTAACCCGTTGGTTTTCAGTTCAACTTCAAATTGAGGAAATCAGTCGGAAACTGCGCACAGGCGATCTGGGAATCCCAATTAATCCTGAGGAAAGGTTTGAATGCAATCTTACGTACCAAAAATGACCATTAGAATTACCACAATATCTACCTATCTACTGATCATTCAGCAACCCACAGCTTACAATGGTTTAAAGATTTCCAAAGGGAAATTAGTAATGGAATAAATGGTGTCTGATCAAATTAACGACAGGGCTTGTTACGAAAGCCCAGGCGCATCATCGAAGATCAATTTTCAATAATATTGGTTTGATCTAATCAATTTATTTTTCTACACCATTGATTATTAAACATTGCTAATACAAAACTCATTATTTACATTAGAAAAAATTTTTTTCTCTGATTAGTATATTGAAATATTTGTTTCAAGTAACAAAATTTCAATATTCTTATAATTCACATGAGTCACGTTATCGATTAGCGGTGATCAAGAAGTAAACGTCTTTTTATATCCAAATATAAGCAATTCAACATATTTAAGGCAAAACTTATGAATTGTAATCGTAAACTATTACAAAACAAAGTATTAGGACAAATTTCAGGATGAATGTACAAATAAAAATAATCGCTTTGATTTAATTAATTAATGACATAATAATAAACGTTAAATATTAATTATGCAATAGTTATACCAATCGATCTAACGTTATTTTCAGGTACAACTAAAAATAATATTTAATCCTTGTTTTTTAATTAATAATTTATTCCAATAGGTTTGAATATAGCAGGATCCAATTATATATTTTTTTAATACTCTAATTAATACACTTTCATTTAGTATAACATAATACAAATCTACTAATCTAATGAGAACAAATTATTATTCCTTAATAATCGCAGGATTTATCTCTCTTAGCAGCTGACATCATATCCATTTACGACGTGCACTATTTTGTGCAGCCCTCCAGTGGTTTCCAACAGTTTTCCATTTTAATTAACGTTTTATAATAAAAGAAAAAACAGAATTATCTGATACGATTTTAATGTGTCGTCTCACTAGCATGGGTATTCGAATCCCATAATATTTAGTTGTTTGTAGCAACTTTTAAATTTTGAAATAAAATTTGAATTATTATGTCAAAAATCATTTATATGATGTTTTTAGTGTTAATTTGTTATGTACAATTAATACACAAAATATCAAGTGAAATCAAATTTGGAGTTTAAACCAAATTTAAATTGAAAAAAATTGTAAATTATATTATGGGCTTCGAATGTACCTCTCAGGATAATCATATGTCTTAAAGAAAATTGGCACTTGAAATTTCTAGTCACGCGTCCTATGTTTTAATTAATACAAAATTTTGTGACAGACTTTCATGACCATTTTTATACATTAATAATAATTCTTTTACAAGGAAATTATTTTTATAATCTTAGGGTCTTATTGAAAGCTAATCTCATTACTCACATTGATGTAACGCTACTTTTACATTACAGATGTATACATAATATAACGTACGCATTAATGAGTATACACAAGACTAGTTAATTGTGAAATATTCATTGCTATTAGAGATATAAATCTTTGAAAGATACACTGAAAACAATTAGATCGATTTGAAAATGAGGGATTAAATTATTATTGACACTGCGTTTTTCACTTTAAAGATAAAATGAAAATTAAAAATTAATTATTGATCGAAATTTGTTGTAGAGTCAGGTTGCTTGTAAGCTTTTACCATCTTTTTACGAAGGAGTATCGTAATACTGTGAATTTTTTGCTTTCAGATCACCATCACCTGAACCAATTTACAGCAGTGATGGCAAACGGTTGAACACGCGAGAATATCGTACTAGACGAAAGCTAGAAGAAGAAAGACATAATCTTATTCAGAAAATACTTAAAATCAACCCTGACTTTAAACCTCCACCAGACTACAAGTAAGTAAAAGTATTTTTGATCATTTGTTATTACAACATTTCATAAATATATATTTTATTAGAAAAATCTTTTAAATGGGTATTTAAATTAAATCAGTATAATTACTTCATCAAAAAATATACATTTTTAAAGATATGTTAAATATATTATTATTCTAAAGTTATTTATAATTTGTGAATTATTTGTATATTTTAGGCCCCCGATAATTCGTGTTCATGACAAAGTTATGATACCTCAAGAAGAACATCCTGATATTAACTTTGTTGGCCTACTTATTGGACCGCGCGGTAATACTTTGAAATGTAAGTGATTTTAAAACAATATTTTAATTTATGTATACAGCTTGTAACATACAGTATTAATCTTAAAACATGTATAAATTTGTTTCCAATGATAAAAACATTAAAATAAAAAATGGAATGGTTATTGATTTTTTATACTTCTTTATACTTACTTTTTGTAGCTATGGAAAAAGAAACTGGTGCTAAAATTATAATTCGAGGTAAAGGCAGCGTCAAAGAAGGTAAAGTAGGTAGGAAAGATGGTCAACCACTTCCAGGAGAAGATGAACCTTTACACGCTTACATTACAGCAAATAATTTGGATGCTGTTAAAAAAGCAGTTGAAAGAGTAAATTTTATTAAATTTTAAACAGTTCTAAAACGTCATAGACTTAAGTAACGATTTATTCAGTAAACAATAATTTGTTCTTCATCTCTCCAGATTCATGAGATTATTCGACAAGGTGTTGAAGTACCCGAAGGTCAGAATGATTTACGTCGCAATCAGTTGCGAGAATTAGCTTTATTGAATGGTACATTACGTGAAAATGATGGGCCTCGATGCACAAACTGTGGCGCTTCAGATCACAAATCGTGGCTGGTGAGCAATATTTTTTTTAATTTAGAAGATACCGATTTAAATTATAATCAAAAAGGTATTTCAAACCAAATCAAATCTTTTATAGTGTCCTGACAAGCCGAATGTAACAAACAATATAGTATGTTCGAGTTGCGGTGGTGCTGGGCATATTGCTAGAGATTGTAGATCAAAGAGACCCGGAATGGGTGGTCCAGCAGCCGCTGCAATGGGCATGGGACCTGGAAACGATAAAGCTAAAATTGATGAAGAGTATATGTCCTTAATGGCTGAACTTGGAGAAGGTCCTCCGCCAGACAGATCTAAAACTAACCAAAACCGTCCACCAAATGCTAATTCTAATCCTAATCCAAATTACCCTGGATTATTTGATAGGTAAAGAAACAAAACACTAAACTTTAAATGTTGTTCATCTCATTAAAATAATAAATGAAATCGTATTAACAAGTAAATATATTATTACAAATAATTATTTCCTGTATTTGTATTTTAATCAAAATATTAAAATGATTTTGCAGACAACAACCACCACGCGCTTTAATGGCTACTCCTGCACATCCACCGCCACAAATGATGCCAGGCGCATCAATGATGCCTCCACCAGGCATGGCTCCGCCACCTTGGACTCAAAATGATCCAAATAATATGAATGGTATGAATATGCAATGGCAGCCTCCAGTGAACATGCCACCACCGCCAAATGTAATGCAACCACCTCCACCACCCCCTGGATCTACGCCACAACCTAACATTCCACCACTAATGCCATGGATGGGCGGTGCTAATCAACCTCCACCACCGGGTCAAATGCCTCCACCAACACAGATGCCACCACCGGGTATGGGTATCCCTCCTTGGCAACAAAACCAACAAGCGCCACCTATGCGACCACCACCACCAGGCACAGCACCTCCACCTGGTTTCCCCACTTGGCAGCCCCAACAAATGCCAGGATGGCCTCCGGCAGCCCCTGTCCCTCCACCACCACAACAGCAACAACAGCCACCAGGAATGCCAGCGCCACCTGGTATAGATCTTAACACTTTGCCGACGCTATTGGCTCAACCCCCACCTCCACCTCCACCAACCAGTTAATTGCGTAATCAATCTATAGGTTTGAAATTTGAATAGAATTCAAAATGCAAACGTTACGATATAGATGTCGCTGTTTACAAAATGCAGATTGTTTTTACACACACATCACGTTTTTTTATTCATATATTTTCTTTCTCTACACTACTTTTCTTTTCGATATTTCATCCTTATAAATAATAGTGATGATATTACAGATTTTTTGTTAGGATTGTTAATATAAATTTGCTTTATAAAAGAGCTTGACATTGAAAATTAATAATATACATTACATTAAATAATTTTTTTACTTTGGTTAAAGTAATCATTGTATTAATCGACAATGTTTTTCGATTATTATTTTTTAATGATTGTACAATTTAGTGTTAATTAAATGAAATTAGAAAGACAAAAATGAAAAAGGTCATTCACAAAACTAAAATTTATCTATATAAATGGAATGTATAAAAAAGTTAACTTAAACCACTTTTTTACAGCATAGTAATTTTTCATGCACAATGTAAACTGGGTAAAAATATTAAATAATGTTTACAATTAATATTGTTTATCATTTTTTTGAATAAAGTTCAAATATGAAAAATTTAAATATAGGGCAATCTTGATGATATAATTTTTCATTTAGAATGTACAGTTGCGTAAGCTAATCAAAAATTGACAAAATTTGAAGCTGCATGTACCAAACTGGATGTAAAAATCAATATATAACCTGCTCCAACAATAAAAAGCAGTGAAGGTAAATGATATATAATTTAATCCTACAGTAAATGCAATTAAGTAAAAGAAATAATCAATATTCTCTTAAATATTTCTTATTTCGCTCTCCATGTCTACTGAAATATTTCTGAAATATACTTAAAATGTTATAATATTCCCAGAATATTTCTAAAATATAAATCAATATGTTGGTATTGGTATGAACACAATACACACTTCTAAATATCTTATTTCAATTACCTGGCTTTATTTAAAAATGCTTATATATTGCTTTTTACTTTTGGGGCTGTTTAAATGTTAGTATGAATACATTTAATGCAACTTTTTATTCTTTTTATTATTAATTACAAATGCAAATTATATTTATTGTCATTGTCACAATTTCAATGAAAAGTGTTTGTCATAAACAACTATTAGTATATTTGTTATACATTTTAATATCAAATAGTTCAATAAACTCGAACCTCAATCAAGTGATCAAGAAAATATCGAATGGGATTTGAGTATGCTTTTAATGTTGAAAATTGTTTTCGCAACTGTTTTAAAATGACTATTTGGATAAAAATTACTTATTGTATTATAATATTTATGTAAATATAAGTACAACAATTTATTATTTATTGAAATTATTTCATTTCATGTAATCTCAATTTATATACAAAAAATTATAATAAACTTTCACTTTTTAATAAAGTTTGAAATAGGAATATATCTTGACCTGTACGAGCACATGGATGTAAGAGAAGATAAGATAGATCAACAAAATGTTTGAAGAATATTTTTATTTAAACTTTTTTCGTATCTTGATCATTAATCACCTGTAATTTACAAATATAATATGTAAGAGTAAAAAAAATCATGCAATAAACATAAAGAAATATTTTCGTTATTATCAATCCTCCATAATGATTCCCTTAATAATTTGAGGTGGTCACAAAACCTTAAATTAAAATAGTACTGAACAATATATGGCGCCATAGATAGCGTTATGTTCATTTACTGTGTTGTAAACATCTTAGATTTTTAATTTTTTGAGAAACTTAATTGCATCATAAAAATTTATCAACGTAGTAAGAAAAAAGAATCATATTTTGAAATTATTTTGATAAGTTTTCAAATAAATGATCTTTATGGTGTGAGACTGAAATAAATCATAATAATTTTAAAATTTAATAAAAGATAATAACATTTAGTTTTCAAAACCTGTATTATTTATTGCATTTAGGTTCAATAAAAATATTGTGTACAAAAAGCACTGTCTTTATTAATGTTAACTGATTCAGCTAATAACGTTCATAAATTACATAAACACGACGCACAATGAGTGACCGTTTTGTGTAATAATTACGTGCGGCACATCGAATTCTTTTATCGTGTGATTCATTCGCGCATTTAATTTGAGATCGATCAAATTCATAAAAATCTTCCATACTCATTCAATGTTAAAATCGCAAAAGCAACGAATTTAAATCAGAATATAGAATATCAAATCGATCAATTAACTAAAACCCTAACAGCGAACAGTCGTCATAACATTTTATAAATATAATACTGCTGAAGGATTGTATAATATTTGTAAAATGTTTTACGCTATTAGGTAAGGAATTTTCTTTTTTTATAACTGATGTCAAATTATAAAAAAAGAAAATGGATAAATAATAGTAATAGAAAAAAGAAAGAAATGTGAAGGATATTGAAAAAAAAAAAATGACACAGGACGTTTTGATTTTACAAAAAGATTGTTAAAAAAAAGAGCAACCTGCAAACAATGTAATTGATTTGCAATCTCCTAACACATTTCTACTAAGAAACATGTACAAACAACCTAAAATAGTTTACAAAATGGACAGCTGCAAACGGAATATCTTATCACAACAAATCCAGCGTGCTTAGACCAATCTCAAAGGGAAATATCCACAATAATTCAATTAATTCTTGCGACTTTATTTATCAAAAAATGTGTCACCATCATATGTCTTCTTGAAAGGTGTGTCTGCGAATGATTTGATTTCATTATACATTAGTTTTCTGTCTTCTTGTATTAATTTGCTTGTTCTGAACGTAACTAACGTAGTCGTGGTTCACATGGCATATTCTTGCCAATAAAGTTTGCACTGAAATTGGATACCTAGACCTTTGCTTCAATTTGTATTAGAAACAGGTCTTGGGCCAATAATCTTTGAGGCATTAACAGTGCATGTATGTCAATAGAAAAAAGAGAGTAACAGATTTATCCGAATTCTTGTTTTAATGAAAAATCCGATTTCTGTTTTTGTTCAGTTACTGCAAGATGAACTTCAGTCGATGTACTGCGCAAGCCAGCGGAAGCCCTCGCCGTAGCCTTGTCGCTTTAGTACAGAACACATGAAAAGTTCCAAAGGACGGCCAGGAATATCACTGCGTGCTATTTTCCCCTGCAATATTAATTTCGTTTATAGTAATGCGTACATATTCGTATAATTGTTGAAAAAAATTTTATATTCATCTTAACAGACAATATTATCTGTTAAATTGGCTTTAATGATAAAAAATTATCTTTAATGACGATATTAATGCTTATTGAAATATTTAATATTTAACATTTATTACATAATTTATTATTTAATTAAAATTATCCAATAAAAAAAATTTCTCAATGAAAAACTAGATAAATGAAAAATGAAAATCAAAAAATGTACAAATATTTTCATGTCAAATATATTATATAAATTTATTTTGAAGAAAAATATTGCATACTTTTTGCTCATATTTGTGGTTATAAGAAGAAAGCAAATAAATTTATAATTATTTTTTATATTCTTAAGTGGTTTTTTCAGAAATTTACAAATATAACATAAACTATTATTAAAAAATTCTAATTTATATTATAAATGTTTACCTTTCCTGTCGTTGTACCGTAAAGATTGAAAAATTCTCTGAGTTCATCTTCAGATGCCGCACCAGGTTTGTCGATTTTGTTACCCAAAACCAGTACTGGACAAGCACTGAGTTGTTCATCAGTCAGTAAAGCCTCCAATTCAGAACGAGACTCTGGCAATCGAGTTCTGTCACTGGCATCAACCAAAAACACAATTGCATCAACAGCTGGGAAATAGTCCTTCCATACTCGACGTGCTGGAATAAAAATAGAACGTTATTTTAATTTGATTTTTATAATTGCAATGATTTGGTTGTACATTGATACTTTTTTTTATATGGCTGCATGTTACAAATTATTTATTGTTTGATTTATAGCGACACAAAAATATATAGATAGTAATATTTAATAACAGTCAAAATTTGAGTTGCTTTTTTTTAAAGATTAAAATTATAAATTATTAAATGTTATACCTTGAGTATGGCCCCCCAAATCAAAAGTAGTAAACCTCATGTTGCCAATTGACAATTCTTCAGACGCTGAAACACAAAGAAATGTATTGAATTTGTTTGTGCACTTTAAACATAATATTCAAAACGTTGAGTCACGATTCAAGTGACAAAGTTCGCAATGACTGGATTTATTCACAAAAGCATTAACACGTGTTTTGAAAAACAAGGATAATAATAATAATACCGAACCAGGATAATTCAGTTGATAAAACTTACTTAAAAGCTATCAATTCTTTAACAAAATTATTTACTGTAATGAATTTTGAGTAAAATAAATAATAATTAAAACTGTGCTAATAATGTATGCAATAAATTTTCAACATTTAATTTTTTATCCACAGAATTTTAACTTAGACATAGTAATAGAAATCATTGGTACTCTTAAAATGATTTTAAGTTCAAATTCATTGATAAAAAATATTACACTTTAAATAATTGTAAATTCAAATTGAAAATAACTAATGTGTAAAATTAACAATATTATGCTTTATTGGGAATTTAAAGTTAGAAAGTTAGTTACTTGGATGCAATGTAGGTACATGTTGAGCTAATCGGTCATCTTTTAGCATATGAAGGAGCGTGGTTTTGCCAGCATTGTCCAAGCCAAGGAACAGCAGTTTGCCACTTTTCTTCCATAATCCTGAAACGCAAAACAAAAAGCACGCGTCATGCAGTTGTCATGATATAGTCACTCACGTTGCAACGACACTTGCACGGGATCAATCAGGTTCTCTTCTGCTGCTACTCTCAATAGAGAGTGCCGACCTGAATTTCGCTGACCAAGAACAGCAAATCTTCCACGACATACGTACACCGGAAAACCTTTTGTTAAATATTATAAATTTTTTATTTATTTGTTTATTTTACACTGAAGTTACACACTATTAATTTTATTCTGTATACCATTTTGAATTATGAGCATATTGACGCTTTCCATTATGACATGATTACTAAAAGTATTACAGAAATACGATAAGGTGTACATATTAGAAAGTATGATAAAGAAATATATTCACTGGAAATTAATAGCAGAGAAAATAAACATTAAGAATATTATTGAAATTCAATAATGAGAAATTCTGTACTGTATTTTAAAGTTTTATAATAAACAAAAAGTATTAAAAATATCATAAAAGTGACTTTTTTTCTAAATTGTTTCAATTTGTACTTGAATTGTTGTAAATTCTTGTTTAAATTTAAAGTTTAAATAGATTATAACTGCAATCAGAAATTCAAATATCATTTATAGAAAATTTCAAATAAATCTATAAGATTTCAAAACGAGTTTATAACAGGATTTAAATATCTTTCATTACCTTAAATGAATTTTGTGTTGAAACAGATTTTTGAAAGGACAGTTAATGACATTAGCATACTGACAATTTTAATGTTCTCAATTACATTTAAAAATACATCGAATTAGGGTGAAAAATTTATTTATTATAATATTATATTTTAACACAATAATTAATATTTTACATAAATATATAGAAAAACTGTATCTAAAATTTAAAATTAACAATTTAAAATTCACAAATGTTGGCTCTATCTTATAT
>JABFOV010006336.1:0-10814 GCA_022817685.1 Aradophagus sp. ZL-2020
GCCACCCACACGTTTTGCCAAACGAATACCATTTAATATTAACATGTGGGCGTGGTATGGGCCCTGGCCAAATCCAATATGCTTGCCACACATTTGGCTCGTGTGGCAATACCTTCGGCAACGTTTGGCATTGCCTGCTGCATAGTGTGGCTGAACGTTTGAGACTGTGTGGCAGGGGGTGTGGCTCAGGGCGGCCCACAGTACTGGCCACAACATTTTTTTTCTGCGCGGGAATGTATTAAAATATAATTTTTTTATGATGATTTCTCAAAAAATTGTTTATTTTAATTCCTAATGTCCGAATTTTTAATTTTTAGTTGTACAGTTTTGAAATGTTCTCTGAATTTTCTTAAAAAAATTCAAATTTGTACAATATAAATTTTGAAATGCTCATAACAAATTTCAGTCTGCGATTATCAAAAATAAAAATGAATAATTCATGAAAAATCCTTGTCAAAGAAAGAAGCTACATTTATTAGCATTATGTAAAAGTTATGTAAACATTTATGCCATTTTAATTACAACGTTGGCGACGTTGGCATAACATTGGCTAGCAACGTCAATCTGGCATTGGCAAACGACGTTGGCATGACTTTGGCAAGCGACATCGGTATGATGTCGACAAGCAACATCGATATGACGTTGGCAAACGACGTAGGTATGACGTTAGCAATCTACGTTGCGTAGGTGTTACATTCCCACTAGTAAACAACGTCGATTCGTTGTTATTGACCAACGTCGTTTCGATTTTGCCAACGTCGAAATGACGTCGATTCGATTGTAATTTCTACATGGATAAGTTTTCATCTAAATGAATTTGGCAGCGCCATTGATAATTGTAAACTATAGAATATTATTTTCTATATCAAATTGTAATTCAGCATCCTCAAGAACATAAAAAAATTCAAACTAACCCCAAAAACATGTATTTTCACGTTTAAAATTTTCACGTGTAAAATTTCAAAATTCTAGTAACACAGGTTTTTAGATGAAAAACATGTTTTCTTGAGAGAGTTTTTTTTTCATCGAAGTCGTACGACTTCCAAAATATTAACTTTCCCAAAATAGGGAAAAATGTACATAAGTAATTGTACATAATGTATACATAAAATGCACTAAAAACGAATATCGAATATATTAAATCATTATATTTTAAAACGGTTCATTTTAAAGATGTGAAGAAATTCATTTTAATGGTATTATATAAATTTTAATGAAGTAACTTGATAGCAATTGAATTCTTCTGTTTGTAATAAACTATATGAATTCGACATTAATGATGAAAGTCAATATAATTCTTTGCATTTAAGATTTTATACCTAAATATTTGTACTCAATGAGCAACAATGGTTATTTTCATAATGTTATTGATGCATAGTACTGATGTTATTTGTCAACTATTTATTTATGGAACCATTTTACTAAGCGCTACATACAACTTTTCGATCGCTCCCGACCAGACTAACGTTATTCACCAAATCAAATCAAATTAACGTTATTTACTAATTCTTAGACGCAAATAAAAAAAAATAAAAAGTGATATAAAATTTACCTATGTCAGACAATTATCATTGTATTATAAACTCTTTTTTTTCACTCAAAATTACTTATTTTTATCGACGTAATATATACGAGCTATTCCAATGAAGTTTCGAAGACAATTTTTAATGAATTTCTAGCTGAAACATTAAGAAAAAATATATCATACATAAATTTTATAAACTTGAACATAAATTGCTTATATTTTTAAATATCAAATATCTAGAATGCAAATTTGGTTAAAACATTATTCACAACTTTTTATAATAACAAATATCTAGTATATATTTTATAATTATGGAACATGAATGTAGTCTGTGAAGTATTCAGCACCTACAATGTTTTTAAAAAGTACATTTTCGTTAACATATTTCAAAACATATTTGAATTCGGTTATTTTTCATTAAATTTATACCTTACAAATATAAAATGGACTTTTTGGAACAATTTTATTGAACTACTGACCATTAAATATTTATTTACTCATCGTAATAAAACTCCGATATTAATATTTCTTTAATGCTCATTTAATTTTTTAAATACTTACAATACAAGCAATATTATTGGTGATACTCATGTACGTGTACTTGCCGATCAATTAATTTGCCACAATAATGTTCTGTTACGGTATTTTATATTTTAGACAGTTTTACATTAGTCAACGTGAACACTTTAAAGTTAATGTATAGAATGACACCGCAAGTATAAGCTTCGAATGGCTAGTTCATAGAAAACCTAGTACTTCTATTTAAAATTATATAAAAACTCACCGACAGTGTTATTGTTTACGTGAGAAATATTTGGTTTTGTGGAAGATAAATTTATAACAAGGTTCTCAATATTTATTGTCTAAAATTAGTATCATATAAAAAAAATATAATTTGCACCATAGAAGATAAAATAATATTCTCTTTCAAGTGCTTTCAAGTGCTCATTTTACAATGACCGAAAAAAGGAACATTTCATGTAAATATTTTTTTGCAGAATATAGAGATATGGAATTGCAAAAGGAATAATGATAGTTTCTCAATCAAAATAATTATTAATGACCTTAAATTAAAGTCCTTTTATATATTGTCTGACATAGGTTCATTTTGTATTACTGATTTTTTTTTTTTTAATTAGTGTCTTACGAATAACGTTAGTTTGATTTGAATTAGTGAATAACGTTAATTTGATTTGATTTGGTGAATAACGATAGTCTGGTCGGGAGCGATCGTTTTGGTCATTTTTTTTCTTCGGTTGAAAATACCATTGCGCCCCTACTTCCGAGTTAATACTTTCAAGTTTTCTCAATTTGTTTACTCTTATTTTTCAAAATTTAAGAAGTCTCACGATTAAATGAGAAGATCGAAGCCATGAAAAAATTATATTTCATTAAAAAATATCAAAATTTTTAATTTTGAAACACAAACGTATGGTTTAATGTATCCGGACTAATGTTTTAAAGAAGCCTAAAAATGTTCTTCATTATAAGACATTACTTTTTATAGTGATTCAAGTTTACTTCTAATTTTAATTTACGTTCCAGTTGTAACACTTATTTCTAGCAGTAATTACATAATTTTCTTTTCACGTCTATTCTTGTCACAGACATAAAATGGAAATTCGTTTAAGTTTATGAAACGGATAAAACAGAACAGAATGCACGTTTTGCAAACAAGCCGGGTGTTTGATTCGAAATGAATTTAAGATTTTGATGACAGCAATGTTATTAAATTTTCAACATCATGCCTATAAATGCGCAAACGCGTGGGCTTGAATTCGATTGCGTGTCATTCGGTGTAAGTTAACGAACAGTTAGCCCCTATACTTTGATACAGGGTGGGTGCTTATTCGAGTGTACGTCGATGCACCCTAATTGTTTTATTCGTACCCCTTGTATCCTCTCAATCTATTCCATCCTCTCAACCACTTTCATTTCATCACGACACCACCCGCAGCGATTATCATGCATCACTAATGCATAACAAGTTAACGTCTATTGGCGTTATTATTCACAGCATTGAAAATAATATTTTTATTGATTTACATTCTACCAAATGAAAATTATTATAGTATTTGTTAGGGCTTATAAGCCACATCAACACTTTTAGTTTAGATAGTTTTAAAATTGATATCCCCTATGTAAGAGATATCGATTATAACAGAAACATTTTTCTTTCTCAAACGTTGTCGCCGTAAAGTAGTTCAAAAGCGTGATACACACTTAAAAATATACGTTATTTACTATCTTCTTTTGACTATTGTTAAGACAGAATTCATTTGTATTGTAACAAATTTAAGTAACAGAATTTGTACTATAAAATATATACCAATCAATTTAAGACTGTAAATACTGATTCAAAATTTGACAATGTTGTTTTAAGAGTTATGGTGTGGTACGGCCTTTGCGTTGCTACAGTTGTCAATATATATATTTAAGGTAAAGTATTCTAAAATTCTTGTACACGGAGAGAAAATTATGGTGAAAAAGTTCTGTTCTTGCCATACATTTTTACTATACTAGTTGACAACTCGACCATAACGCCGATTTATGAACATAATTCTTTTCAAGTATGGTAAAATTTGTCGATTGCACAGAATTCTGTAAGCAACGAAAAACGTGAAATTTATTACTTGAAATATTATCATATTATTCGTATACGTAATATAATATTGTAAAGGAATAAAATTACCATATTGTTTTATAAATGTTTAATTCCATATTGTAAAGTTACCTTCTCAAGTAACATAAATTTTCCCTAAACTAAATATAATTAGAAAAATAAACTTTGTAGAAATTGTAAACATGCACCCCAACAGTCTTTTTCTCTCTGCCAACTGATGATCCAAATTTTGACATTTGTAGGATTATCGGAAAAGTTTTACTTTACAGGCATGGCATAATAACATTGGACGCACGCAGGTAAGGCAATATTGTAAGAAACATACACAATGCAGTCTTATCTATACACATATACTTAAATACTAACAACGCTACCATTCTATAAATGTTATTCCATTATATGCTTCATATTGGATCTGTAAAAGACTTGTGAAAAAGATTTTGACATCTAGCGGTACATAAGTGTTTGTGTCGAATCGATTAAATCAATTGAAGTAAATCATAAATTTGAATAATACGATAATCAACATTGATATTTAATGATTAAGGTATTTATGTTAAAAATAAGTAATAATTATTAATGTATTATTATGTAATGTCAAAATTGAATAATTTTATCCATAAAAATATATCTCATATATTCTATATATGTGATTATAAAAGTGATATGCAATTCAAATTCTACAAATAATAAAAACATTATAAAATTACAGATATTATTATATAATTATATAAATAAATATATAAATGTAATATAAATGAAAAATTATGCCTATACATTAATAGAAAATTGAGAAAAAATGTAACAAATATAAAAATTATAAAAAAATTAAAAATTATATCATAATATTAAGTTAAATGCAAAGATGAAAAACTAACAATTAAAGGAATTAATTTAAGTATATATAAATGTACACAAGGATGAAACTTTGAAACTAAAATAATAAAATTATCCTGCAATATATAAAAATACAATTTATTAACATTTTGCACATAAATCAGATAGCGCTTACGTTCCGCGCGTACATTTTTACTATACTGTTTCAGAAAAAGGATCCGTCTGTTTTACACATTTTGAACAATGTATTTAAATTATTTTGAAATTGTGTATTCACATTTTACTATAATAAAATTTTATTTTACAGACAACAATTGTTATACGAAATTTTATTTAAAAAAAAAAGAAAAAATGGTAAGTAATTAAGTTAATACTTGATGCTAAAGATAAACATAAAATGGACTCATGGTCATGCTGCTGAACATTATGGTAATTTTTCACTATAGTTTTCTCTGCGTGTAGTGAATCTTGTAGTGAAATTCGAAATTTTATATGATAATTTAGTTTATTTGGAATCAAGATGTTCAGAATGAAAAGTAGACGAAATATTCACTTAAAGTTTACTAATTTTGGCGAAATATTAAAATGGATTCTAACTTGACTCAAGAATTTGAAAATTGTTTCAGACAAAGATTTTAAAAGTGTATTACAAATTGTAATCACATTTTGAGATTTTGTTTTCTATTTTGTACAATTATCAAATTTACCTGAATACAACAGTAAAAAAAAATGTTTTTCTAAAACGTCTGGTAAAAGTGAAAAAAGTTTCAACAATGTTCAGTAAAAAAATTATTTAATTATGGCAAATAATTTCATGACTTCTTGACATAATTTTTATTTTTGTCTTATTAGAAAACATTTTAATTGTTTAAATTTTGTATATTAAATAATGTTCAAGGATTTCAGTAAAAAATCATGTACCAAACTGATAAATAATCATATTTTCATTTACATATTCGTAATTTATTATCAGTACAATTAACTAGGATGAGTTATTACGAAAAGTATAGTGAATTTCAGAAAAACCATTAAACTTCATATTTATATAAATTCCTATATTTGGAATTTTTTAAGTATAATTATTAATATACATAATATTAATATACATTAAATAAACAATTTTAATTAACATTTTGCCTTGTATATTTCAATTTCTTAAATCTAGAGAAAATAATACGTGTAAGGTCTTTTCCATTCATGCTGCCAGAATTGACGTTATTTGTTTGCATTTAAAATGGATGAATTTCACTATTTTGGCAAAAAGCGAACAAAAGTACTTTTTTGAATAAAATAAGCTTTTATATCCTGGGTGGAAAATCAAGTCTGGCATAAGATTGGCATGAGTTTAGCATCAGTCTGGTATCAAGTCTGGATTGCTAGCCCGGGCCATACTGTTGCCAGCTTATTTTGCCTGGCAACGACATAACACATATCTGACAAGAGGCTGGCTTACGCTTGTGATCCAGACAGATAGTAAACAGTTTCGGTACTATGTTTTATAATAAGGAGTTTGAAGATACCATATGCAATTTTCAAGTAAGAAAAAATTCAATATTTTAGTCCAATCAGAGATAGAAAAATTTAAAGTGACTAAATATTATTGATTGTTTCTATTTCATGGGAAAGACTTCGAAAATAAGCTGCTGTTTGCTTATTCATTACGTATATAAACAATTTTTATTTATTTTGCATCATTAAAGTATGTTTCACTTGCGTGAAAAAACAAGTCTGGCATTAGTTTGGCATGAGTTCGGCATTAGTTTGGTAACAAGACTGGGTAACAAGCGCGAGCCAACTTCCTGCTAGATATATGCCACGTTGCTGCCAGACAAAATAATCTCGTAATAGTATGGCACTTGTAATTCGTAATGTCCTAAAACATTAATTACAAATTACATTGCAATTCTTCTATAATGATGTAATATATGGATCATTTCAGCTAGAGAAGAAATCGTTGCGCACGAATGTCGAATGCAAGATTTTTTCAAAAACCACTCGAAATGTTTTTTTTTAAAGCTTTTCATTAAAAAGATAATTTTTCATATTATAAGAGCAAAATCTTTCAGTCAAGTACGGACTGAATGCGATACTGCCAAAAGTGTAATGTCTTGGATTTTACCTAAAACCAATAAAATTTGCATTCTTCAAATATTGGTTTTCAATTGACATATACTTTAGAAAAGGGTTAAATCATAATGTAATTACACTATATAATATAAAAAAACGGTAAATATTTTTGGTTTAAACTATATTCGAGTTGTGAATTAGTTATCACTAATTAAAACAGTCCAAAAATGCATTTTTTCTCAAAATAAGCCCATTTTAAGTGCCAATATCCAAAATACCTCATCTTTGATTTTTATGGAATTTAGGCAATAAATTACCTATCATGTTGTTAACAATTTCTAAATGTTTCGTTCTGGTTGTTGGGTTAGTCTATGAGTTATAAATGTTTATCTTATGTACTGTTTTACGACCTATCGCGTTGAAATGTTTGTGGGTCATAGGGGCAACAAAGTCGCACACATGTCACCGATTGTTCCCAATGTTTGTCACTCAAAGTATTTTTCATCTGACGAAAAAAACATGTTTCGTTAGCTTTTTATAACGAAATTAATATAATTATAACACTTTTTATGACAAATGCTTTATGAATCTATGAACTATGCGAAAAATAGTTGGGCATGAGTTACATTAATCACGTAATTTTTACTACAAAAAAATTTACAGTAATAAAATCCAAGATTATTAATATGATAAACATTAAAATGTCAATGAGTATTGAGTATTCATGTAGATTACATGAAATTTCTTAGATAAAAGAATAACAATTTTTCATGTTTTTTTAAAATTCTCATTTTCGTAATAATTATAACCTTCTTTATAACATCTTTTGTTGAATACCTCTTGGCAAAAATATTCTTCTTATCGTCACATAACGCAGTGATATGGTCGAATTCCTAGAATCGTTTTAGTGGATGCAAATACGCGATAATTTGTAAAACAGTACATAAAATAAAAATTCATAACTCACAAATTAACTTAATAACCAGAACGAAACTTTCAGCTATTTTTAACAAAATGACAGGTAATTTACAGCCTAAATTCTATCGCAATCGAAGATGAGATATTTTTGATATTGGTACTCAAATTGGGCTTATTTTGAGAAAATTTGCATTTTTGGACATTTTTATTTAGTTATAACTAGTTTACAATTCGAATGTAGTTCAAACCAAAAATATTTACCGTTTTTCTACATCTTATAGTGTAATTACATAACGGTCGAGCCCTTTTTCTAAGAATGTATCAAGGGGAAGGTACGAAATCGAAAGGTACGAATGTACGAAAGTCCGATACGAACTGAAAGTTCGTACCGGACTGAAAGTTTTCACTCTTACGATATAAAAATCGATTAATTAACGGTGTAAAGTTCCTTATAAAAAGCTGGTATGTCACGATTCTACGTTATTTCGGTAGTACATTCAGCGAAAAAATTTTGGAGATAATCGGCGAAATGAGAGCGCAACCATTTCTACAAGTATTTCTGAAAGTATAGTATGTTTTTCTGATAATATATCTAAATTATTTATTCACCTAAAATTGACAAAGGTAAAGTATGTAGTACAAGTCTTTCAAAATAACCTGAAGGAAAATAATAAATCGGTACAGCGTTCTGAAGATACATATAACTGGTTTAGTTTATACATATAACTTTATATTTAGTTTATACATATAACTGGTTTATATACTTGAGAATGATCAAGCCAAGGGTTGGCAACTCGGCAAACACAAAAGTGTACTAAGTGTCAGCCAACGTTTCCTAAAGTCTTCCAAAGAATACTTTGAATTTGTAAGGAATTCTAAATACCGTGGAACATATAAGAATTCCAAAGAATATCAGAGAATTCCTGAGAATTTTGCGGAATCCTTTTGCATTTTTAACTCAGAAAACGCGACAAAATGTTGTTATAATTACAAAAAAGAAGTATGTGCATTCCATTATTTAAATATAAAGCCAAAATTAAAATTTATTTTTTTAAATTCCATTATTTAATTATAAAGCCAAAATTAAAATTTATTTATTTAAATTCCATGATGTAAATTTAAAGCCAAAATGAATATGATTTTAAATTGTTTAAAATATGCGTCATTATTACCGGTCTAAGTATTGTTCTCAAACTATACTAGCTTTTGTTGTTGATAAGATGACAATTTACTTCAATTAATTTCAGATAAAGTATTTAGAAGACGACGTCTCAAGAGATGTATTTTGAAAGATGCTAAAAGAAAAATATTGCTTTCAAAGTACGCCTTACATTAATAGTATATTACTTAACGAGGAAAAAATGAGTTTGATGTTTTATGTTGAATTGAAATATCAATTTTCCGAGATGAGTACGACATTTTTCCTTAAGAGAAAATAAAATATATTGCATTATTCCAAGTTTGACAATATTCACTCTCTGCAACAAGTTGCCAAAGAAAGAAAAGGTTTCCCTTTTGGTAAAAATTTGTTCGATCGTCACAATACAGAAAATCGTTTCAGGAAGAATACGATGGTTTACCAATTAACAATAGGAGTTTTTTGTCGGACTTACCACAACCCAAGTGGAAATTAATAATTGGCGCGATGTAGACCCAGTACCGGTGATCAGCGCATGGCCGTCGGCAAGTGACAGTGGCGCGATGTTGGTTACGAAACACCAATTTACCTTGCCCCAGTACTGAGAGCCGACCGTCGGTCGCCAGTGCTGGAACCAATGTCGGATAATCAATGGCTCAGTGTTGGCTTCTTTAAGAAGAGTTCAAATGTCTGAATCGACTTATAAACAAAATAGTGTATTCATTTTATCGTATTTTAACATATCCCTAGTAAAAGGAAAAACATATTATTAATAATTAAGAATATATTGCATAATATTATATTAATAATTTATTGAAAATCTATTAGTAATATATTAACAATTATTGTCAATACATTGAAAATCAATATATGAAAAAATGGCTATTTTATATTCACAATGTGAAAAAAAGCCAAAAATTATTTATTTATCTTACAAATTACATATATTTTGAACGTTGGTTAAGAGTAATTTTTTCGGCATTGATAATTTTTAAACTTGTGTTTGTTTATTTATATATTTTATTGGAAACTGACATCCACCGATGCGTCATCTGGTGGATTTTTTTATAACACTTCACAGAGTGACGATTTAAATATGCCAGGAAAAGAACTAATGTCCATATATATTAAAAATGGAATTATCCGTGCAAACTATTTGTGATTGGGCTGCGTCAAACCCTTCATAATTAAATTTTAAAGAAACCGAGCGAATTTCACACGTTGGTCATTTGATCAAGTGCGGAAATAAAATAACGCAAGTGACAGTGGCTTTATTGAGGTTGCTGCAATTTGTTTGACAACTTCAAATTAGCATGGAAACCCTCACGAAATAAGTGCAAAATTTGCACGTGACGGTACAATAATTGATGTAGTTTGTTTACGCTGCAAAGTGCAAGCATTGTGTCGCAACATTGCTATACTGCTACAAGTTAGTTTAACGTTCTGGAGTAACTTAATGTGATTAAGTATAAAAATTATCTTATCATTTTTTTTTTTTTTTTTTTTGAATTATCAAACAAAGACCTCTGCATTTTTGAAACTTTATTTTTTTTTTTTTTTTTAATTTAACATAACAAAAAATTCACCTCTCTTCGGAAAGCAGTTAAAAAAACCCGCTAGTTTTTGTTGTGACCCATTGTTGGACCCAGGAACACACCGATTTAGTTTTTTTTTTTTCAACTCCCGATTTCCAACCTAATTTTCCC
>JABFOV010006337.1:0-10812 GCA_022817685.1 Aradophagus sp. ZL-2020
TGTCAGTCTGCCAGTGTCTATATTTGACTCTTATCTCTCTGATTGTCTCATATACGTCAGTATAAGTTCATTATTTGTTCTTTTCCGTGTGTTGAGTTTTTTATTATTTTTGATGAAACTCTTCCCAACAACTTTTTACCCTTGTTGTGTTTGTTTATGGTGTTTGTACTATTTTTTTTTTTTTTTTTTTTTTTTTTTTTTTTTTTTTTTTGAAATTTTATTTTTTTTTTTTTTTTTTTTTTTTTACTTGTGCATTGAAAACGGTAAGTATGAGTTTACTGACTAAAGTTAACCCTTCATTGGTACCACTATGAGCGCCATTCTCATATTAAAAATTATTTGCATTTATTGTATAAATTATTTCGGTAAAAAGTACTTTTAAATTGAATATCTTTCTTTCATCTCTGTATACTAGGAAATCATCACCGTTTTTAAAACTTTTTTTAGCATCTTTATAATTACTGTTCAACATAGTCGATGACAATAATAATTTACGTTGATGTCATTAAGTGCATCGCGAAACATACACAACTAAATAAAATTGCATTTATTGGTTGTTCCCTTTTTCCATTTTAAACAGAGAGTTCAAACTTATGTCCTACATGGAAATACAGTATTACATAATTGAACTTATGTTAGAGTTACTTTAGTAAACGTTAAATATATATCATTTAGTATAACTCTAACATAAGTTGTAAAAGACTTCCGTAACATTTTTTCATAACTAGGGAGCGGTCAAAAGCGGAACTATTCGTATCCACGGGAGGCAAAGTTTCACTTTCGTCCCGTTCCCGCATTGTGAAGAGTATCGTACCGGCCTCGGGCGCAGTGGCGCCCTCGGAAGTAACGTACTATTCGCTGTGCAGCTAATCACCAAAAAGCCATACAAATATTCATTTTATTTATTATACTTCGATTACAAATAAAGATATATAATAAAAATAATCAATAAATAAAACGAAATTCATGAAAGGTGTAAGATTAAGATGGACATTACTATCAGTTGTTATGTTACACGATGACAAATATTGAAGTTAGAGTGGGTTCATTCGTCGAGGCACCGAATTCGTAACTATTTTGTAATTCACACCAACGAAGGGTTAATAAAACCAGATTGGTGTTATTAAATATTAAAAAACATCAAGTGCATATAAAAAAACAGTAAATCTCACAGAGAATTTAAGTTTATAAACTATGCTTTAAAAATCGTTTAATAATAAAGTATCACTTTTGATGAAGTAAATGTGAAAATATTTAAATTCATGATTTTAATGAACATGAATCCGAAAATGCCCATTTGACATTATTAAAATGTAATCGAATGATGGCCCGATTACTTCAACTCCTACCGGAAGAATGGCAATTGAAAAAACTTGTGTAGATGGATTCGAGAGAGACCTTTGGATATGAGGGATCTACCACCCACACCAGCTTAGATTAGTTAAGGTATAACCAAGTGGCACTATTCATTTTATACATATATCAGTTTGTTACATAATTTTTGCGTCGATAAATCTCGTTGTATAATATACGAATTGTGATCGGTTGAACATGATCGTGTGTGATGAACACAAGCGTCGAATACTACACGGAGAAAAATATTATGCTACTCCACATAACTGATATTAGAGTTGCTCGAGTAAATATTGGATTTATATAAGTTAGGATAACTCTGACTTAAGTTATTTTACAGTTACATAATATTATTCTCTGTGTATTTATTTGTTATTTTACCTATAATTTCAATTCCCTTGTTGTTTGCGTGATTTACGTATAGCTTCATTATTCATCTTAATATTCAATACAATGAATTCGTCTGTTCAATTGTTTTGCACTTTATTTTCTTCGTTTAAGGGGGAAAGTTTTATCTTGAACGACAGTTCTTTTTCAACGATATACGCAGAAAAATTTATCAATTAATTTTCCTATAAATTTGGGAAAATAATCTCAAACATGACTATACTCCATTTTTTTCAGTAAACTTATGAGAACAAAATTGTGTAGTTTTTATGATTTGTACCTTAATGGAAAAAAAAACTTGTACAAAAATAGAATAAGTCATAAAAACTACATAATTTTTGCTCTATTAATTTGTTGGAAAAATGTCGGATGGTCACTTGGAAGTCCAGTTTCCCAAATTTATAGGAAAAATTATTGTTAATTTTTCGGCATGTAAGAATGTAATACTTGAAGAATTTTATCTTGTCATATTTATGTGTGGAACTCGGTACTTGAATAATTTATAATTACTTTTTAATTGATTGACAGAAGCTAGCACCAATCTGTATGGTAAAACGGAGTCAAAGCTTTCCTAGTGAATATGATGCTCTGGAAAACATGACCGCGACTGAAGATATTCTTCTGTCTAGATATGGTATGTACAACATTTTTTGTGACATTCAATTGTTAAATATTAGTAACACACTTTCTAAAAACAAAATTATACGATTTTACAATATAATCTCTCGTTGCGATTTCTCAAAATATTGTCAGATAAATGACATTTTCATAAAAATATACAAGTTGAGTTTCTTATTGAATCGACAGACATAACACGAGAAAGATTGCAACGTAACAAGTTGAAGTGTCGTAACAAATTTTAACAAAGTTAACTACTTTATTATGGGGATATAATCATTAGTTGCATCTTTGAATTCATTTTATTACCCAGCTGCGTCCGATTTATAACAGGGTTGTTACGCTTTTGAAATTTTGAAATTCCCTGACTTTTCCAGGTTGTCCAGGAAACAAAAGTTCTTTCTCCAGTAAAATTTTATCATGAATAATTTCCGTTTAGTTTAATAAATAATGTTTTAGGGACAATATTACTAATGCTCGAAAATTATAATTATAAATAAATGTAAGTAACTATAGAAATATAAAATTTCATAAACTGGAAATTCTGTTATTAAATTAAAAGATGCTAAAAAAAAGTTAATTGCGCGTAAATAAAGTTTTCCAACTTATTACAATAAGTTTAATCACTTCTGTGATAAGTGATAAGTAAATGATGAAACGAATTTTTTCTTTAAACAAAATAAAATCAACAGAAAATGTTAAAAAAAATGTTAAATTCAAATTCCCTGACTTTTCCCTGACTTTTATAGTGTAAAAAAATTCCATGACTTTTCCAGGTTTTCCAGTTGCGTAACAACCCTGTATAATAACATGCATACAATAAAAACATGGATTGGCTGGAATAACACTATTAACGGTGTTAAAGCACATCCGCAATCCTATTTAGTAAAAGATACGCTCAAACTATTATAGACAGTTTCTATAGTGCTAAAATGCGCGGTAATTCTATCATACATTAGTGATATCACGAAATATCTTTTGGGGTTTAATCAGTGCTTTTGGTTTTTTTTATCTCATACACATGTAAATCAGTTTACTGTTTTGAGGTTTAATTAATCATCAAGAGATCAATGAATAGTACTCGAATAGATGTCTATGATAATTTTTGTGATTCCAACTTTATTAATGTACAAATTATTAAAATAATTGTTCTAGGTGCAATATCTAAATTACTATTCACTCGAAATTACGGAGAAAGTGTTCCCATTCAACCAATAAAAAAAGAAGACATAATCAATCTTATAAAACGACATAAGTTTATGACAGGAAAAGAAGTTAAATCTACTTGTGCAAACGAGGTTGAAGTAATAGAGGATACTGAGCATGAGGTTTTGGATAGTACAAAAAGAACTCCAACGGATAAACAAACAAATGTCGTCTCATCAACGTTTATTAAACCTGTTGAAGATGATGATAATCTGAAGTTACCTGCAGAAGAATATTCGCTATCTTCACCAGACAATTTATCAGACCCAGAAATTAATTCGAAAAAAGTAAAGGTTGATGTGACCGATGAACCTGACTCGAGTTACTTTTTACAAGATGACAATCTGACTTTGGATTATAGAGCGCTAGCTGCTGAAAATTTGGTGAAGAGAGATGAAGTACAAGGTGTTGAAGAAACGACCGTTTGTTCAGACCAAGAAGATATTTTTGAAGAAGCTGTAGAATCGCATTCACCTGCAGCGGAAAGAACTGATTCGCCAGAAGTCGCAGCGGAAAGAAGACAGATGATTTTTAACGAAGATGATATTTTACAGATAAATGATAAGTTTAAATCTTTAACAAAACTGCAGACGCCAGTTTTACTGAAATCCACTTCGGATAACAGGCTAATGAGCATGTCGAAGGGAGAAAAAATATCCGAAAAAAATATTAAGCCTGAAATTTTGTTAGATTTGTCACAAGTATTTCCTTCAATTGGAAAAGAAGGTATGTTGAAGGAAGAAAGATCTGATCAGATTAGTTCCAGCCAAGTACGAAAAAAGAAATTGACAAAAGCCAGTAGTAGTTCCGCGGCAGCGGTTACAGTTTCTGAATATGACACTGAATCTACATGCGAAATCGACGATGATAAAGAAGTACAAAAAGACGATGCCACTTTGTCAACTTCGTATTTACCTTCAACACATGAAAAGTTACGAATTAAAGATGTCAGTAAAATGAAAAAAGATGGAAAAAGACGGAAGAGGTAAGTTATAACATTCAATTTTACTTTTAATTGGTTTTGAGTGTTAGAAAACTCTTGTATTACATTGGTGAACGTAAAATAAAATGAGAAATTAACTAATTACATTTTAAAACTGCATAATCATGAAGCACATTTATGATTCTAGTATACGGGATTTTTCATTTATTTGTTTAAACACTTATAACGAGAAAAATAATAGCAATGCAAAATATTATTAATAAAACCAATAAAAATATCATAGAAATAGTAACTTTTTTCATTTTGTAAGATGTTCAATTCGTTTTACCTCGTCTGTGTAAATAACTGTAAAAATACCAAATTTGATCGACACTGTTGATATTTTCAGATATAGTAAAACATATTTTCTGTTACACAGAAACATGTAAATTCAGGTGGTATTATGGGCTTAAAACATTAGAAACCCTAAACGGACATGTAGGTCAAATAGAAAATCGGACTGCTGATTTATAATCTTACATTAAATTTCATCTTTTACTCACGACGTCTAGACATTTTTATAAAATATATGTAACAGAAGTTAATTTTCTGTAAAATTTAAATTTTAAAAAAAATTAAAAAGAACATTGTATTCAAATTTCAAATCAACTTCTAAAAAAAAAAAAAAAAAAAAAATTAATTGTTTTTCTCAAAATTTTCGTGAATTTATTTTTTTCGATTTAAATACTTAATAGAGCCAAAATTATTTACTACAACAATTTTTCCAGTTTGTCTCTCACAATAAAAATTTCCTATTTTATGATTATTAAAGAAAGCGACTAATATTTATTCATAGGTATTGCAACGACACCTTTTTTCCAGTATAATAACCATTCATAAAGTAAACGTTTACAACGTAATAATAACATATTGAAGTAATGATTTTATATTATTTTTAATATCATAGAATAATTTTACCATCAATATTTTTTATTTTATATGCTATACCTCATTTATTGTGTTTCAATTACTTCTCTTTATCCTCATATATTCTAATTTACTGTTTGCATTCACGTATACTTGTGACTTCAAACTTGTGTGCGGTTGTTGTTTATTAGATCAGAGTAAGCCAGTTTGCAGTGACGTGTGAGATGGAAATGACAGTGAATATCTTGGCTTCTTAGAATGAAGAATACCTTTGTGTAACGTTCAATTTCTTTATATCCAGTATTATTTTTACGTTTGTTTCGCGAAATTTGAAGTGAAAAACGAAAGACGGATTTTTTATCATTTTAGGTAAATTACAGTTTAATAATATCACTTTTTCGAGCAGTATATAACAATTGCAAAACATATTAAAAACATGCTACTCAATTATTTTTGAAAATTCCACTAGTAACACTTTTAATACTTTCGATATTTAATAATTTTCTACTTGTTTTATCATGAAATATAAACGTTATTATTTTGAACTTTTCAGTTTTGCAAAATTATTATATACTTGCTCAACATGGATTATAAGTTTAAAACTTACATTAAGTTGTTTTTTTCGAACATATTATATACTATCATGATGATTGAAATTATTGCAAGTCATTTTTTTCAAATAATTTAATGACTTTTTCCATAACAGAACTACGCTTGAAGTGGAATATCACGATCAATGATCTAAAATCGGCAGTGTTATAATAAGATTAATTTGCGGGTCGAGACCAACATTTCTTTTTCTTTGCATTTTTTTTTCAATTCAATAAACGTCAAACTTGGGTTAAACTGTGCTACTTTCACATTTTAACACTTTGGATTCATGCTACTTTAAAATTTATTAAATATTGTTAATCATCTACATTAAACAAGTAATAATAGAACATAGTTACAATTTATAAAAATTTTACGTCAATGAGTGATAAAAAATACATTAATATTATATGTGAGTTAACATTTTGATATCGCGAATATTACACCGTACGTTTCAATGTAAAGCTATTACAACTGTCTATATTTTTCTCAGTGACGTTTCACTTTATCCTACCATTAAAGTATTAATAGAAATTTCCTTTTTGCTATCAAATAAACGCGTATAAAAACAATTGTTGAATCAAATAGAAAATTTGCTCATCCAACAATGTCTTGTATTTATAAGCGTGCTAATAAAAATTCACGAATTTGAATTTCGATTGTACATATTTTTTAGACATCGGTGTCTACATTTACATTTTGCAACCAGCAATGCACTGGAAAAAATATCACCATTCATTAGTAATTAAAATGCTTTGCTACTTTTTTCCTCGTCCAATAGGTGAATATTTTTCACCAATGATTATTATTATTTGTTTTAACTGTTATTCATCTAAATATTTTTGTTGAATCTTAAAAGATACATTTTTTTAAAACTACCCTCTCCAGTATGAAGTAAATTATTATTATTGTCGTAGTAATAAACCTACACCTGTGTTAATTCAGATTTGCAGTAAAGAAAGTTGCAGTTTAAATTTATACATGTTTCTTTACTGCAATTTAAACTGAAATTTCGTATTGTTCAAGTTTCAAACATTTTGAAACTTTCAAATCGTAGAATTAGGATATATATATATATATATATATATGATTGTTTAATCATTTGCTTACAGTTTAGAAGGTTCCTCTTTGACGAAGCAGCAAAGACAATTACGAAGGACACATAGTGCAAGTAAAATAGTAGGAGGAATTGTTAGGGGAAGCCGAATTTCGGATGAACAAACCAAAGATACCTGTCCATTTTTATTAATCAAACAGAGACAGCCACATTCAAGTGAAAAAGATAGTCAAGTAAGGAAAGAAGTATCGCCCGTCGATTATTACTGCCATCATTATCATCATCAACATGATTATTACTTAAGTAAAGACCCTAGTCGAGATAGCCTGAGGCATTACGATGACACTTTAATAAAACCATGTACAGCACCAAGTTGTCACATACCTGCAGACAAATATCTACTTAGGCAAAAACATTCTTTAGAATATCAGCAACAAACTCTAGAGAGCAAAGATACTCATCATATATACCAAGTCCCAAGGACGCATTTAGAGAGAAGTGTACAGGGTGATATTTCTGATAGTCTTAAAAAAGAAGTTGAAACTCAAACTCAAGGGGAACACAAAAGTACCCAGTATTCCGTCAATGATTTACCATTTAAAGGTTCAACGAGGAGTGTTAAGAAGTCAGTCGGATTTTTAGATGAAACTTATCTTGGCAGTCCTAAAAGGGAAGTCGAAGTACAGACAGAGCAGGAATGTAAATCCGTGCAATGCGAAGAGATTTCGTTCGAAGATGTCTCGCCGTTTGTACATGAATATCAACAGAAGGAAGTTCAAACGTACCAAGAAAGTAAAAGCGTGCAATGTACGGGAGATTTACACGCCGATCCAAATGTTACTATAGAGAATAAATTTCCAGTCATTTTTGTTGTAACCGGCCAAGAAGACATGACGGTCACGCATAGAGATAAGGACGGTAATGTCGTCTGGGCTAAACACTGGGGTCCAGAACGTCTCGTCGAAATTTTTCGCGAACCTCGAACCAGTTTAGGCCTTAGTATTGTTGGCGGAAAGGTATGTTGTAAATTAATTACATCGTTTTTCTACATAATTAACACTGAGAAAAATTATTTTTTAACAATTATTTTTATTATCGTAATATATCAAATATCAATTTTGTGAACAATTTATGTAATATCTCTCATGATAATTTATACTTCAATAACTATCCATTTTCGCGGGTAAAAATGTACATAATTCAGTAGAAGTAAAGATTGCTGCTACAACAGAAAATTTAGATTTGATTATTTTACTAATCTGGCGAATTGCTTGAAAAATATTTATTATGATTTTTCAGTGATATTTCAAGCATTTTTTATTTTTCAGATTGATTTACAAAGCACCAGTGATAGTAAATCGCAAAATGTATCTGGCATATTTATCAAAAACGTGTTACCAAATAGTCCAGCGGGAAAAACTGGCGAATTAAAGGTAGGTTTTAATTCTTTCTTGCCTTTTTTTACATTCTAAATATTTATGACAAACAAGATCACAATTTTTCTTTAATTAATTGAAAGCAAATATATTAATTGGTTGAAATCGTAATTGCGATTCTTTCAAACATTATAAATTTCAAATAACAATGAAATTAATAAAAAATATAATTTCAAAATATAATTTCCTTTTTCATCCTCTCCTGGCCTGTAATTTTTGGTAACTTTGTTTTATTGAAAGATACCTTGACGTAAGGTGTTTTATTTAATGATTTTAACGTTTTGTAAACATTTACTTTTACGAAAAATTATATGCGCCTTTGATCAATTCACCATAAGTATATAGAACAAATTTAAACATATTAGTTTATTCTTTAATGTAAATAAAGGTACTAATAAATTTCCTTTTTCAGCCTGGAGATAGAATAATTGAAGTGGATGGTATAGATTTAAGAAATAGCACACATGAGCGAGCAGTTGAAGCTATTCAAGCTGCTAGTAGTCCGGTCCGCCTACTGGTACAATCGCTGATTCATGCAGTAAGTTTTATTATTTTATAAACCTTCAAAAATACTTATAGACTTTCAGATTTGTGTCTGCTTATTTTTTTCATTTGAAAAGCTCTTTTGAGCATATGCTTCAGAGATAAACCGTTAGATAGGCAGAAATTATTTATACAACGCGTATATTACATACACTCCGCGTCTACATATAAATTCCACTATAAAATTTTGTCATTTTTATTTTACGAATGACATAGTATTTTTATTTCTTACTTTGTTTAAAATTTCTTTTAATTCATGAAACATTCGTTATCAGTGACTACTAAGACGTTGGTGAATAGTATAAAATCTTTCAGCAGGGGTAAAAAGACTTGAAATTTTCAAATTATTTCGACGATTGAAGTTCAAGAGTTCAATCAAAGTTTTTACAGTAACATAATTATGATCGAACAACAAAAACTCTATGATCTGATAATAAATATTAATTTTGGAAGGTTTGTTATTAGATGGGAATTGTTTCGTTGTAGGATCACGCTGATGTTATTATTGTTTTCAATAATAACAAGTTTATATTTACTATATTGACTTTATTGTTGATTCAATAACATTATTCCATCATAAGTAAAATCTATTTTGAATCATCCGGAAGTATTTCTCGGCATAAGAAATCGACTTGCTGCAAGAAATTTTTTCTCGCAACAAATATAAAAAAAAAAAAAAAAACAGAATAAAAAATAAATTAAAAATAAAACAAACGCAAAATGCGTTAAAAAAATGTTTTCCAAGTATCTTGAGGCACCTATACACATTTGTGAAATCAGTGATCAATAATTATTTCCAATAACAAAAAAAAGTAGGAAAATACAGTCATCAACGAATCGTAACAGATTCATCAAACAGTCACTTAATCACAACTTTCCTCTTAAAAGGTTCATTCTTCTGTGTGACATAGCCGCTGCCAGTCGGTGTTATTCAAAATCAATGAATCGAATTTCGTTAGATTCAAAAGGTATATTTTGGGATTACAAAGCGCAATCTCGAGCGAGACTGAAATGGCAGCAAGGAAAAACGTAAAAATAGGGACAACGAGGGAGACGGAGAACGTGACCCAGATAACACGAGGGGAGAGTAAGCGCGCTCGAAAAAAAAGGCACAGATACATCAACGTCTTTATTGCAACCACCGGTCCATCCATTACGCTCTATACCATCCATCTGCCGTGAATCCCTTCCATTACTTTTATTACCACCCTCGCGATATATTCATATAGGTATATTTTCACTCACATACACAAAAGGGGAATAATTGTGAATGTACATCACCTCAGCGTTTGTTATTCATGTTACCCGGGTTAGTCTTCATTTATCCACGATGTATCGACTTTTTGCTCGTAATAACCTCACGATTGTGTTTCTCATTAAATACTTCCTTCTATTACTCTATGCAGAAACATATTCAAAGTGATTGTTCGGTTTAATTACGATTGTCTTTCTCCGGTTCAAGTGCTTTTCATTCATCGACAATCGTTGTTTGGCTGCACGTTTATAATTTACACTTTTGTTATCTAAGTTTCTCATTTACCGCGACCGGTGTTTGTTTGAGATAAGCTTACAGTGAAGTTGTATTGAGTCGGTAAAAACATTTAAAACACATTTTCAACCATAATATGTGGTAATATCGTTGAAGTGATTTTAATTTCAATGTTAATTAGAATATAATATAATTTTTTTTTTTTAGTTTGTAGCTTTTTGTATTTAATGAGGTGTAAAATCTGTAGATTTACCTTCAATTTTTCTACAGTACACATCATTGG
>JABFOV010006338.1:0-10812 GCA_022817685.1 Aradophagus sp. ZL-2020
CTATTGAGTTTGTATCGATGTTTGGTTCTTGATGTGTAGTTGTTTTCTATGATGTGGTTGTTATATTATTGATTTTTTGTTATTCTTTTTATTTGTTATGTATTGTTTTTTTTTTTTTTTTTCAAGCTTAAGTCGGAAAAGAAGATGTAGAAAGGTCTCGTTGGGTCGGGGATGTTTATAAGGGACAGTTTGCAAGAAAATAAAAAAACCCAAAGAATTTCACTTTTTTTTTTTTTTAAAATTTTAAAAAAAAAAAAAAAAAAAAAAGAAAAAAAAGATAAAAAAGGGAAAGAATAAGTGAGAAAGTAAGAAAGAATCAAGGTTTGTTTGTTACCGACAATAATGAATTGTAATAATTATGTATAAATGTGAATACTGCAAGTACAAGAATAGGAGTATTTTATACAGCAATTTTTTTAAAATGCTCATACAAAAATTTTTTTCTTTCTTTTCGATTTCATTAAATTGTTCAGTAAACAAAAATTTTAAATCGACCATTTATAGTTTGCTACTTTATTTATATTTAAAAGCGTTTACGTTTGAAAATATGTGTAAATCGAGTGTTAGTAATTCATCGTTTAATAAGTGTCAACTCAGGGAATTGTTTGTAAAAAAATTATTGGACGTTGCAAGTTTATTACATGTTGTACCTACAAACAGGTAAATATTGTTATGCACTTATTTAACGCTTGCTTCGTAGCTACTACTTTAATATCAAAATAATAGAGATTCGCAGACACAAGATTGATAATTAAACACATTGACAATTTTTTAATTATTAATCTTTTCATCAATAAATTTATTTATTCACTTTTTGTTGTTTTTTAACCGGATATTTTTTATATTTTCTATTAAATTAATTAACTTAAAAATAGAAATGAACTTAAACAGCAACAATAACTTTTTTTATTCAATTTGTATAATTACACAGCTTTTAAAGCTAAATATATTTTTTAATATATATTAGGTATTGTGTCATTTATAATCCCAATTTTTGCTGTAAAACCGCTTTAATTTGTATCAATTTGAATCTTTTTTTATAATTACCGTTATCATTATTATTCTAAGCACATTATCACTCAACAAAATTACTATTGCATTATTGTTGCACAATTGTTGCACTATGAATTTACAACTAGAGTGATTACATTTTTATAAATTACAAGATTATACAAAATTTAAGCAAATGAATTTTTTTTAATTTGTATCTATTTTGATAGGAATTTTTTTCTTTTAAGGTTAACAAAATGTACACAAATAATAATCTCTAAATTTGTAGAAAATTTTTTAATTGTTGAAAAATAATTGTTGAAACTGCATTGCAGATTTTAAAGCAAAATAATGAAGTTTTAATGATTGCAGTAGTGCCAACTGAAGGCGAATATTGGCATCACTTAGATGCACGAAACGACCGGCCGAATAGTGGAATGTGGCATTTGGCCGACGTCATTCGGAGCACGACAATGCTTTTGAATGGGCCGAGGCGGCATTCTTAGTAGACCGACGACACACGAGACAAAAGCTCTGCGATGAATATTCGTGTTTTGTGACAGCGCCGAATTTTTGAACGGCCTTCTGTGATGCGAGCATTTAATTAACACGCATCATTGCTGTTATTTTTTATTCTCGCGCGTTTGACAGCTGTACAATTCTTCGATATACAAATGTACACAACGTAAATTTCGCACCAAGCCGCGTTTGCGTTTTTTTTCTTTTCATTTATTTATTTATTTATTATTTATTTATTGCTATTTTATGAAACGTTTTATAATGTTAACAAGTATTTGTTATCGACGTAACGGCAAATGTTAACATCATGTCAATGAAGGTAAGTGCAAAGTATCGTTTATTGAAAATCTTATGTCAAATCAGTTTTGAAAAATTATCTCCAAGAATAATGCAATTGACTGTTTGAATAACTTGAAACTTTTTTTTAACAAGATTTATGATTTATGTGATTGTTTACTAAAGTATAACTTTAATTTTTTGCTATCACAAAATATGTTGTCAATAAAATAAGTTAACGATAATCATTAAATTTTGAATTAAAATTGATATGTCTATGTCTATTAAAATGTGTTTTGTAATATAATTGATATAACATTTAATGTTATGAATAATATTATTAAAATTGATGAACAGTTGTATATTAAGTAATTAGAAATTGGTGTTGAACGCTTTTATATTTCAAATGCCGAACAAAATATCGCAGTCATGTCTATTTTCATCTACCTGCAAATTCAATATACACTTCATTATCTATGAGTTAACACATTTTACTGCAAGTATCTTTCCTTATTATACTGTTGAACAATAGATTATAAGTTTAAAAAGTTAAGTATAATTGTGTATAAACATGACAAGTTTTATATAATTTTTTAATTTTTAATATAATATCAAAAGTTGCAATATTATATATTAATGAAATAAACAGTGTAATAAATTATAAAATGTATTACATTAATATAAAACAAGTATCTCAATTTTTTTTCTTATCTCTTAAAGTCTTAAAACTCATAATCAAAAAGTACTATCAAAATGAAAGTAATTCAATAATTACAGTATTACATTGTTTGTTGGACAAGTATTTTTTTCTGAAGTAAAGACAAACTTATTAAAATTTGCAGAAAGAATCTCCTTGGGACGTAGAATTGTATTTGGCAGCTGAGAGAGGTGATGTAAAACGTTTGCAAATGCTACTAGACTCTGGCCGCGTTCACGTCGACTGCAAAGACAAGGTTGTCATCCACTTTATTCTTAAGTTTAACAAATCATTCCAATCAATATTATCGATTGCTTTCAATTATATAATGATTACAAAACAAAGAAAAAAAATAGAAAGCAAAAACAAATTTTACTTCAAAATTTTAAACTTACCATTATTCTGAACTATTGTTGACTTTGCTGAAATAATATGTTGCTGTATTATGTCTTAAGTTTCATCTTTTGATATAAAAATGAAAAATTGAATCCTAAAAATATTTTCTTTTCTCTTTCTATTGATTTAGGATGGAACAACGCCGTTAATTTTAGCAGCCGCTTGTGGTCACATCGATGTAGTAATTGAATTATTACAACAAGGAGCCGATCCAAATGCAAAACGTTTGGTGAGCACAAGTATATGTACATGTGACATTTATTTATTGCCTTACATTGCTCACCGCAGCGCATTTTCATACTTTAATTTTAACATTCAAATTATTGCACTGATGGCACGTGATAATGCAAAAATTAACATTAAAATATTCATGAATATGGAAATGATTATGCAAATGTTTTTTAGTTCGAGCTATGAAAATAAAAAAAAAAGTTTAAAATATCAATTTCAGTCGTTTTTGGAACGTGATTACGTGACCTTTTCATCACTTTAGTTAGCTTGAGGGAGAATAGGATACAAGGATATGATTGAGTATCTTTTGTTGCAGCTTGCGTGTACCATTAATTTAAGGTGCACTCAATTTTTTCAAAATTATTTTAAATTTCTATTTTACCAGAAAAATATACAACAATTTATAAAAATTCATGCGATTTGCATTGTATTAAAAGTTTATTTGCATGTATAATAATTGTATAATTACAACTCATAATTGTAAAATTGTGTGAGTGAGTAATTTATAAAACAAAGTATAAAAAAAATCTAATGTATAAAAAGCACGGATATTTTTATAGACTGAAACATTTTTACGATGACTTTCGTTCTAGTATTTCTGCGGCTAGTAATGAATAGGTCTGTGATTCTGGCGTGTTTCCTGATGCGTATAATCCTATAGAATGAATTCTTAAAAACTACTGACGTATTGATGTATTTGTCGAAAATCATTGTGTTCACAAAAAAAAAAGGAAATAGAAAATTAAAAGATGCCGTTAATTTATCCGTAACGATTTTTATATATTTTATATTATGAATAAGTAAATCGAAAAGTTTAATGGTAAAATATAATGCCTTAAAATAACAATTCATAATTGAGAATATTACAAAAATTGTAAATCAATGTACAAAATGTGTCGAAAATCAGTACAATTTAAATATCAATTAATTGAAGCGTTCACTAAGCACGCGAGTTAATAATTACGTCATTAATGAAGACAATAGAATAAATAATCATGAATAATTAAAAATAGCGCTTTTGCTTGAAACTATAGCCATGTGCGTATAACATTTGTTCAGCTTTCGTGATTGAAATTCCTTTCACGCATGTTACACTATGCGCTGCTGTAACTAATTCGTATCGGAGAAGACTGTCGGGTTTGACGATGAATAAGTAGCTCGTGAAATGCATTATCACAATTATACTGTTTCGCTTTGTAATTTTAACGCGTTAATATTTATCATAAATTAACGAAACTTTATTTATTATTCAATAAAATAAGTAACAAATTGTATGAAAAAGTTTTAGCAAACGTTTTTATTGCAAAATCATTATTACTAATTGCAATTGTTATTAATTTTCGCACGTATGATTCTTTAACAATATTTCTCTCTGTTTATTCTAGTCTGGAACAACGGCTCTTTTTTTCGCCGCCCAAGGCGGCTTTATGAACGTAGTGAATTATCTCATAGAACAAGGTGCCAACATCGACACCCGTAGTATTGTGAGTTTTACTTTTTTATTTAATTGGGGAAAAAATCGTAGTTAGTAATTAAATAATTATATTATTTTAAATAATTATAGTGTTGTTTAATTACACATAAACACCTATAATTATTCCGATATTTGAAATGTAATTGCACTTTTTTTTCTACTGCTAATGCTTTTAATTAAGTAGTATGTGAAAGATTTTTTAGGAATTTTGTTTTAATTCGAATTATTTTTTCACATTAAATGATAAAAATAAAATTAAATTAAATTAAATGATAAAAATTACATATAAAAATTACATATAAAAATTACATTAAATGATAAAAATAAAATAAAATTAAATGATAAAAACACCCCTATCGAAAAAGTTTGTCCCTATCGGAAAAGTATTGGACTTTTTCGATAGGGACACGCAAAATAAAAGAAGTTACCAATAAAACAAATGTTTAAACATTTTCTTATAGATTGAAAACGGTTGATAGAATAACGTTGAAAAGTTGCATTTTCGCCGATGTACTTGAAAGTCTTCTAATAATACATGTGGAAAACGCAATTTTGTATAACGAAACGTGAATTATTTTTGTCACAGGATGGCGGAACACCGATGTTCGTGGCTTGTCAAAATGGACATCATGAAGTTGTGGAAACTTTACTTCAAAAAGGTGCCAACGTTAACACTCACATGAAAGTGAGTGTCTTTCACGCTTATAATTTCGTTGAATAGACAAACTTTGCGTGCGACTGATTATCATTAAATCGTCCGTTGAAATTCTGTTCTCGCTATTAACGTCAAACACGAACAGCCCTTGAACTTTGAAATGTATTCATTATAGCTTTCAACGCTAATCGTATTGTATTGTTTGTTAAGACTACCTTTTAATTGAATTCTTACTTAAAATTTCCAACAACTCCATTGAGATTAATAGACAGTTCAAAAATCTATCAAATAATAAAAATGATAGTTGATGCAAATATTTTTATTATCCATTTCTCTCAGTATACTAAAAATAAAATTGCAACTTTGTTATGTTTTACAAAATAAGATATTGTATACGATTGATTTTTTTTTTTTAATTATAATAAGTATTTTAAATGACGTGAGTTTATTATGTTTAAATGTGTTTTACGAAATGCAAAATTTCAGGATGGAGCTTCAGCATTGTTCGTTGCAGCTCAAAATGGTCACATTCATGTGGTTGAAACTCTTTTGTCTCACAATGTTATAATAGATTCTACAAGAACTGACGGAACTACACCCCTTTGGATCGCGGCTCAAATGGGCCACGATCACGTAGTGAGACGACTTTTGAAAGCCGGTGCAAAGGTCGATTCAACGAGGCACGTAAGTATCACTTGTAAATGTCAATTCTACTTTAGTGACTGTACAAATCTTGATATTTTGAAAATTAAATAAAAAGTGATGAACTTTTAATCAGTTTACTTATTTATAAAGTTAAACATTGAGTAAATTTTGATTCCATTAATATAACAACTCGTAATATTATCATATCATAATTTTATACTTATGAAAAGTCATGAAAAGTTAATTTTTGTATTAATGTTTTCAATTATTGTCAATTCTTCTTATTGCTTTGTTCAATTTTTTTACCGTATAGTTTAATCATTTAGATTATAAATTTACAGATGTATTTACTTGAATATATCTTGCAGGATGGAGCGACACCTTTATTCAAGGCAAGCCATAAAGGTCATGCCGCTGTTGTTGAGGAACTTCTTAAATATCGACCGAATTTGGGCATACTTGAGGTATTTTTATAATTATTTACAATATTATTTATACGTCTATTTATTATCACTATTTTATTGATATATATAAAATATATGTAAAATAATCTTCTTGTAACTTTAATGCAATCAACGAAATCGCTAAACACAGGTCATTTTCTATGACCTTTTGAGTTATTTTCGAAACTTCTATTTACCGTAATGAAAAGACATGGAATTAACACGATCTACTTTTATGATTTAGTTACATTTTAAAAGTATTACTTGTTTTTGAAATTGCTCATAAATTTTAGTACACAATAAAGTAAATGACCAAAGTATTAAGGATGACGAAAAATGTATTATAATCAAAGCACAAAGATAAAAATGAAAAAAAGGCAAAATATTTTAGCGCTCACACAGGTTTTGTTTGACGACTTGACTTTTAATTCGAGCGCATGATTTAATGTAATTAGAACGGGGAAAGTGCTCTACACGTAGCAGCTTTAATGGGACACATGAGTGTCGCCAGACAATTGGTCGGCGCTGGCGCAGACCCCTTGCTGGTCAACCAAGACGGTCTTTCGGTTTTGCAGATTGCAGCTAAACACAAACAACATCAAGTCGCCAATTATCTGCAAGGCAAAATTCGTATCAGCTGTTGATCTAAGAATGTGATATAAACGTATTACATACCAATAAAGTAAACTAACAGCTATTTTTGCAAGAAAAGCGCCATCTCAGAGACATTTGCTTAGTCTCTGATTTTAATTCAATTTACAAATAGTATACATATAATTATAATAAATTTTAACAGTGATTTATCATTATAAACTATTTAAAATCATTACAAATTTTAATTGCAAAGATGTAAATGAACGAGATATTTTCAATCAAATTTAATTATTTAACGGTGAAAATTATCAATATATCGTTATCAATAAGATCAGTATTGTAGCTGTTGGTTTAATGTACATGAATTATTTTGAGTTAGTTATTGCATTAATTCAAGGCGAGATATCATAAAATAAATATAAAATCAACATTGCCTAATTATAAATGAATGTGCGCCTTGAATTAAGATACAATTATTTTTAAATCTAAATAAATTGGAACAGTCTGGCTATCATTTTCGACACCTATATTAATGGATAACAATCGATTAAATTGTTAAAATCAAATACGGTAACACTCAAGAACAGCTGGAGTGTTAATTGTGATGTTTCTAGAAATTGTGTTGAAAATATGAGTCAATTGGATTGTTGTCATTGGAAGTTAAATTTCTTATGCGTTAATTCATGACATGATTTATTGCTATCAGAGATGAATTTTCATAGTATGATTATATACGGATTTTAATATATTTATTTTAAATTAAACGTTGAAATTATTTATTGTAAACAATATAGACAAATTTGTTAACAGGTGGTTTCAATTACACAATATAGATGTAAAATTAGTTGATTGAATAATTTTTGTCACAATTCTTAAAAAGTTGACATTTGCGCCTAAAAGTCTTACCAAAAAATATCAATTTCTTCCACCTTTTTAATAAAAAATATCTTTCGCCTTATAAGCGTTAAAATGAAATATACTATGAACATTTTATATCAGTAGAAATAATAACATTTACTAGGCATAATATTTAAAGATATATAATAATAATGTATTAAAATTTGTTTACGTGTATTTATATTACTTCTAAAAAGTATATTACAGTTATTACGAAATTGTAGATAATCATATGCTACTTTTCAAATGCTTATTTTAGCATGGCGAGTAAAATTAAATCAATTTTAAAAACTTTTGTAAATTTTATGAAAAGTTATATTTCTGTTTGAATATATGGATATTTGGCAAACCGTCCATTTTTTTACCAAAAGTAAATGTTTCAATTATCATTGAGTCTTTTACTCAACATGTTAAACCAATTATTTTGCTTATTAGTTCCTCATTTGTGATAGATGACATTTTCTCTGACAACGTGATGAATTTTTTAATTGATGTGCAAGATAAAAACTCTAGTGTGACTTTTGTGATATACGCAGAAAAACAGTACAGTTGATTTGTTTATAAATTTAGGCAAACAAACTTATAACTGTATACTAAAGTTTTTATCCTATATTTAGCGTTTATTATTTAACAAAATTGAATTATAACTTATTATTCTAATAATAATAATATATTTATTTAAAATATTTATTGTTTTTAGTATGTAAATGCAAATGTAAGTTAAAGTGAGAAAGTATCAGTCATCTAAATTAATATTGATATCAAGATTATACAAATATAAAATTATATACAAATGATTGATTGTATGTTAACAAGTTTATGATGTAATGAGAGTGAAAATAATTAATTAATTTATAATATTGTAACAGATGACTGAAGCCAATTTAAATATCATGAAATTTGAATTTGAATTTATGGGACTACAATGCGTTTCATTGTAATTCACCTATAAGTCTTCTAAGACTGATTAATCTGCCTTAATGCTTGAAAAGTAAATCTACATCGAATTTTATTATTATATCGTCGATCATTATTTACGGTATTAAAATTGTAAAGAGACATTGTATTTTAACTACATCATATTTTTTTTTTGATGTATAAAAATTTGTTCAAAAATATTATTAAAAAATAAACTATTTATTTATGAATTAATAATAAATCGCAAGAAGAATATCTTAACTTTGATTTGGTTAATGTTTTATTTTATTTTCTTTTCATTTTTTGAATTTCTAAATTAAAGTACAATGTCTTCACATTGTTTATTTTAAGAAAATATTGGAAATGCATTTCAATTACGATTTTGTTCAATCGCTGTTTTTTAGATTGGATGTAAATATATTCCAGTTGATTGATGTATCTTAAAAAAGCGTTGAACAATCGAAAGTATAACGTATAACTGTAAGGAAGGCATGTCTACAATTCAAGCCAAGTCAACTTATTCAGTGAAGAAGTTTACACTCATTTTATTCGCCGATAAAATTGTATGATAAAGAAGCATGTTTTTCATTGCATTAGCAGCCTTTTTCAAATGCCTTTAGAGATATTTATTAAATTGCAAAATATTTAGCCGTCAATAATCTTCGTACCTTCAATCTCAAAATACTTTTGCGACATTCAGAATCAAATATCTTATTTCATCCATTCCATAATCCAATATATTAAATGCATATTCAGTAAATTGACAAATTTTTAACTATTGGATTATTTAATATATGCATAAAACGATAGTAGAGCTGCGGTTTATGACCTGATTCTTTAGATGACACGTAACGTTAACACCACGCCCATAAGTATTCAGCGGTCTTCCTACCCAAACTCGTAATCGTAAAGTATATAAAAAATATGTTACTCATTGTTGTACATAAATAAAGATGTATATTAAAAATGCCATATTTGTTGACATTATTACCACATTTATATAAATTACATAAAGTACATTAAATATATTTTTTAATTATTTCTGCGTTTACTTTTCAACAATATACATACAGTTTTGTAATTATAAATCTGTATCATTTAAAACGGTAACCTTCGTATAAAAGTTGTTAAAAACAGACATTAACATCTTACTACTTTCTGTAACAGATGTTGTGCAATCATTAATTGCCATGTATTAAATGAGCAAGTACATCATATCCTAGACAATTAGATTTTTACACACATGTGATATTTATAAATTGAAACGTCTCCCTCAGTATAATATTACTGTGATATCATTGTAATAATACATATACACAACATGAAATCGCCACGCGATATCGCAATATCATATTGAGGTAGAAATTTTGGTTCATGTACAGAAACCACATGTGATCTCATAACAATATCATTGTGGAAATTCTAATTGACTGAGATGAATTAAAAACGAATTATTGAATCCATTCAGATAGAATGACTTCACTTTATTATTAAAAAAAAAAAAAAAAAAAAAGAAATATATATTTCTTTTTTCATTGTTATTTCCTTACTTACTTAAAGTATAAAATCACGACCCACTTTTTCCAACGGGGTTGAATCTCGCGTCACCGTTTCTTAATAGCGACAAAGGTGATAACATTGTGGAATAGTAGCTCACTGTCTCTCCTAACAGTGCACTTCTTTGATAAGGCTTTGACAAGCTAAAGTTGAATCCTGCAAAGTAATTTCGCTGGCACAATTTCTCTTCATTAAACTGGTTATATAATGTGCAAGAAAGCAAAAGGCCAATGTAACAACGATGAAAAACGCGAGTCGACCTTGCCAGCCTACTGTTAACTGCTTATTTCCTTTTTTCAGTTCAGATGCAAAGTGCTTTCCGCGTGAGCAGCAGCGATGACTCGCTCGCGCGGCCCACGGCTGTCCGTCTTGTTTCGCCTCGCGATTCGCCAAAGGTACGATTGCCATCGAATAATCACCGCTGTTGACAAGCTAAACAAGCAATGGATTTTATCAATTGTGTACAGATAAGAGTGATAACGTGCGTACGTACCGCCACAAACGGAGCACAATTAGTATG
>JABFOV010006339.1:0-10811 GCA_022817685.1 Aradophagus sp. ZL-2020
CAGTCAGCCCTATGAACTTGCACGTCGCTGCCGTAGATGAAATATCAAACGCTCGATCTCTTTGCAGGGCAAAAAACCATCCCTTTGCCGCGAAAAATAATACTTTTCTTTCCGATGGAGCGCTTACGAAAATCCCACTTCAAATTCTTGGCGTTGATTTTTTTATTTCTTTCTATTATAAACAGCTTAATTGTATTGTTTATAATTTTGTGTGTTTCATTTTTTACGTTTTAAAAAAAAGATTGTTGAAATGTGTATTACAAGTTGACATTAACGTATAATTCCACGAGAATTAACACTGACAAAATTATATCGTGGACGTTTTTTCTTACAAGTATTTAATGGTATAGTTTTTGTACCCTTCAAAAATTGCAGTTTACCGTTTAAGAACTAACTTTAGTTTTCGGGTTTTTTAATAACGATTAAGTGAAACTTTCTTTTTTAATTAAATAACCAATAGCAATAAAAACATTATATAAGAATATTATATAGTAATTATAATATCATTTTGTCAATCAATATCAACAATTTGTCAATCAACATCAACAATTTAAAAACAAACATTCAATTTTAAAACACTTCGGTTTACCTTTTGGATCATTTATAAGCGTTTTTAATTTTTAAACCAATAATTTAAAATGGGAAATATCTGATGTGCTTTAAAATATACCAAAAATTATACACGCCTCACTGTCTAACATTTTACTCAATAATTTGAGTACTAACTTTTAACAGCAATAATAACAAGTCTCTCTCGTGAATTCAGTAAGTAAGTTGATGCAATGATTTGCCAGATGAAAGATGATATTTTTATTTTAATTGTTCAAACATTTTAAGCGGTGTTAATGTTGTGACTCCTTTGAAGCTTAAACGTTAGCAATATCCGGCGAGGTACCTAATTATATATGTGCGAAAACAAGCGCCGCGCGTTCGCGCAGCTTTATCAATAGGCAGTGTATCATCGCTGTCCTCATTGTCGGCTCGGAATGCAATGCGATTCCGAAATCTTGAAATTGCTCCATCTTTCAACACGAAATGGCAATTTCTGGATGACTTTCTTTTCAGCTTGTGCATTTGGCTCCTTATCTCCCTTCGTATGCGTTAATCGAATAGTTATTTGCCACACATATAGACTCGTGCTTCATGCCTTTTGCAAAAAGCTGGTGCCTTGTTCTTTTGCTTTTTTATTACAAGACACCCATATATTTTTTTTTTTTTTCTTATACCTATGTCATCTGAATTCTTATTAACTATCATGCTGCTTCACGTTCATTCGCTTTAACATCCGTCGGGGTAGAAATTGTGTTCGGCTATTTTTGTTTTTATGCAAATTTTGATCCCGATTATAGGAAAGAATTGCATCAATGCTATGGAATCGTTTAAAAAATGTATGCCTTTTGAAATTTAATTAAATTCTTTTTGTTCAATATTTTTTTTCAAATTCAACATTTTGAAGTTAAGCATTAACTTTCTAATTCCATGAGATAAATTTTATGTTAAATTCATTATATAAATTACAAAATATAAATAAACAAATTCAACAAGATAAGCGAGGGTCCTGTTAACTTGCTGTGTATAAATTTTTATTGCATTTGATATTTGTACTTAGCGTTGCAAAACATGCATAATTCATTCAAATGCATATATATTATATCTAACTTGATAACTAATTTATCAATCATAACATGTACATTCTTATTATCGATTAATTTAACGATTGGTAATAATTCAATCGAAGTGATATTTTTTGCATGCAAATATTAACATGAATGAATTTATTTTATTGTTAATTTCAATTTAATTCAATAATAAATTTCAATAATCCTATGATTAATTTACAAAAACGACATATATAATACTTTCGAAACGATTTGAAGTACATAACTCAAGTATTGACCGTGATTAAATTGTAGTTCACGATAATAAAGTATATAATGCAAAAAAATTCTTTTTTAAATTTATTACTTCTCGGAAAAAAAAGCAATATTATACTTTTTATCACAAAATAATTCACGCGAAGTGAAATTTTCGGTTATTGAAGATCAAATCGTTGACGCGTATGTAATATTTGCAATGCAAAAAAAAAGTTGCTACGTAATACAAATCAAAAGGCTTATATATCCTTTGTCACAAGTTGAAGAAACGATGCACAAGCACCCAACTGAACTAACTCTACTTTTCATACTTAACGTAGTACGTGTACATTTTACTTACCATATATTTTTAGATTTTATAACATTCAAATCTTTATTTATAATTTTTCTATTATCACACGTGCTTTTGTTCACACAAATGTCAGCCATAATAATTTCATTCGAAATAACAATATCACAAAAGCAATTAGAGATATCAAGTGAAAAAAAAGAGAAGAAAAATAAATTTTACTAATATTTTAATAATACCATGTTTAGATGGTAAAAAGATGCATAGATATTATAAAATGCTAAAACTCAACCTTATAGTCTTTCCACCCCTGGTTAAGTAATAACCACGCTCAAGTCCCCGCTGTTATTTTCCCAGTTACAATAAAAAAGGGAATAAATAAGATCCGTCACGCCGTAACGAAGTCCATACAGCTTGGCAATTATCATTTTCCGTACTTGTAATTGCACCCCAGACAAGCACAGTGGCAATTACAAGGCCGGCAAGGAAGCGCGCGCGGTATAGTTAATCCGAAACAGTTTTAAAACAACTTTATCATTCGCTCGCCTTCGCCAGAAGGTAATTAAGTCGATTTCAGTTTATTGTCCTCGACAAGCCGTTTAACGTCGCTTTAACGAAGCTCGGCGGTAGCGTCCGAACGAAAGGCCGACGTCGGGTTCACGCGACCCGTAGTTTTGCAAAAGTGACGTCAAATCACATTACCACTCGAGCAATTTTGCAGTGTAAGTATTTCGCTGCGCGACGCTTTGAAAATGGTTTACAAAGAACTCTATATTATGTTATGGAACACGAGTAGGTACGGTACGTTTCCTGAAGAAAAACAGTTTTGCGTTATGCATTTTTAAACTCCGTTAACTCCGTTTAACTTCGTTCAACTTGGGGCAATTTTTTTCCTCGTCTCCTTCTGTCCCCTACCGCCCGACCGAAACTCTTTACAGCGCGCAACTTTCCAACTCGCGCTTTCCTCCCCGCGACAGCAACTTATTGGCCGGTTATTAGTGAATAATAAGCCAAACGGGGTAATTGACGGATGGCGAGCTTTAAGGACACGTCGCCGAACTCGTTCGGTCACTTGGCCCGGAATTTAGTGTCTTTTTGATTTATTAAACGTTGGAATGTGCATTTTTGAAATCAGCCGAGCGTTTGTGATAGGCAAAAATCGTAATTCTTACGTTATAATTTTTTGATTTAACAAACGCACAGAGAAAGATATAGATTTATTCGTGTCAGAGTTATCTAGATTATGCAAATTCGAAATTTCATCGAATAATATTAATGTAGATTTTGAAGTTTACATAATTTTGAAAAATACTACAAGTTGGGTTAATTTTAGTAACAGAAATGCAATAATTGAGCTTTGCTTCCTTCCTTTGGACCACTTGTGAAAGATTGTCAAATACGTTCAGTTACCGAACGTAAAAATTCAGCTCGATAATTTAATATATATATATACATATATATACCAACGTCAAATAAATTTAAAATGCATTGAATATTAAGGTAGGACTACTGTATGCTTTAGATAATTCACACGAAATTTCCTTAAGGATCGACCATGTTATTTGCCGTTCTGGCGCGAGTTCATCGAAAGCCGGTTCACGACAAGCGGAATTAGCTTTCGACGAAGCGGATCGCGCAACATTGTTCTTATCGCAGGGATTGGAGTCTCCGGTGCTTTGTATAATTGCATTTTTGTCGCAGCACACGTGCGCCAAATACTGAGAACGTCTGATTTCTATTCAACTTGTAACACGGAGCGCTTTCGTTCGCCTAACTTTGCCGCCGGTCATGCCACCACTATCGTCCCGGTAACGAACTGCTTGTTTTCAGAATCGTAAGCAATAAATATTAACGGGAGGAAAGTAAGCGAGATAAAGCAAAAGTTCCGTTGTTAAAGACATCGGCTTTGTACGCTGAGTTATAGCGAATATTTCCTCGTCTAATTTTGTGTTAATGAAAGCGTTTGTTGTGATGGTGAGATACGCCAAGTTGCTGATACACGTATCGATAACGATTGGCAAATTATTTCGGGACAATCAAGTTAAGATAGTTATCATTCAGAAATTGTGGCCAAAATTTTCAGAATTTTTTGGGCTGATGTCAAAGTTTAAAGTAATAATTAAATAAGTACATGTAGAAAAAATTGATGTAATCCTTCAAATTGAAGAAATTAACATAAGTTTTGTTGGAGTGACAATTTTACTTTGTGACAAAAGTATAATCGATAAACACTCCAACAATAAATGATTCATATGAGACAGTTTTGGTGATTCTATATAACCGTTACAGTTATAACGAATCGAGACATTTTTGGTGGTTCAGACGTGAACATTATCTTGAAATAAGACACCTGTATTTGTATTAAAAACACTCCATAAATTCTATATCATTTTTGATACAATTGAAGAAAAATTGCAAATTCTGTCAACATTTTACAAAACTGTCTCTACGTCGTGTCAAACGCTACAACTAATGCAACAAAATATAGTCCGCGCAAAGCTGAATCTCGATCTGGCGCAATCGTTGCGGCGAGCGAATCCGGGGTCGTCACGTGGCCAGGCGTTAGTGCGCGCGTGGCCAACGAATGGCCCGGCGAAGGGTCCATTCCTCGGCCACGTCTAATTAACTGCCGGCTAAATGATTGTTGGCAAGTCGGGCTCGCCGCTATTCGCGGCGGCCGAGCCGATGGAGTCTGGTCGTCTGTCTCCAGGCGCGCCTGGCAATACACTTTTGAGCAATTCCCTGTCACGAATAATGGTTTCCTCTTGAAACATGAAAAACTCGCGAGCAACCCGAGGCACAATAAACCTGCCGAAATTATTACTGCAGCCTCTCAAAATTCTCGCGCATTAAGGCGAACGGATGGCGGGTGGCCGAGGCGCGGGGGCGGGCATGAGTCAAGCCGGGCAACGATGGAAGGAAGTAAGGAAGGAAGGGAGTGCGATCGAAGCACGGTGGCTTTCCGTCGAGCATAATACCCGACGACAATAAAAAGCGCGAGGTTTAGTGGAGCGATTGTCGTCTTCCTTGTCTCACTCGTGGCGGGTGAGGAGGAAGGGTCGAAGGGAAGGACCCCGGGAACAAATGTGAAATTAAACAATATGCGACATTGCCGAGGAGGGGGGGGGGGGGTGAGGCGGGCGTCATAAAATGGTGTTATCGGTGTAAGAAGGGGGCAAAAAAACGTCGGCGAATGGCAGTGCTGGTCGTAAATTTGGGCAAAAAGAAGAAGAAGAAAAAAAAAGAAAAACTTTCCGATTTCGGGGATCGTGTGAACGCCGCTGCGATTGCCGTCGGGCTTCGAAGGGACGCGAAGTTGGCCGCGTTCGCGGGATCGGCGATTGGTTTTCGCGCGAACAAACAATTGGGCGCGAATCTCGTCTTCCATCATTGTGTACATTGTTTCATTGGCTCTAAATACTTTTCACGACTGGATTATTGTCAAGTTTACGACTCCTTCCGGCGCGGTCGTTTGCGCGCGTCTTCATGCAGTGGCGTTTCTGCTTCGCTCGAGAGTTCTCGGTAAATAACGTTCGCCGAGAATTATATGCACGGTATATCGCTGCGCAGGAAAGAAATGATACAAATTATTAACTTCGCCGGGACGAATCGCGGGTATTTTCAACGGATCGGGAAATTACTGTTACTGAGAGTGAACATTGGGGACGCTGAGAAGACTGGCAGAAGAGTTTTATGTATTTGGGAGAAGTAAAATGTAATTGCCGTTGGGAAAATGGTTTGAAAAAATTGGAAACAAATTATGTCCTTACACGTCATTTCAATTGATTGCAATGTTTTATTAAACGCGGTACAAATATTGTGTATTTACGTGTTTTAAATTTCATATGATGAAATGAAAAATGATTTACTTTTGTTTTCGTCGTTAAAAAAATCCAATGCGAATTTCAAACGGACGAAATAAAGTTGAAAAAAAACTACATTCAGTATTAAGTATTACAACCAGTTTGTCAAACAAACCAACATTTGTCTAAATATTCGTTAAATTTCTATTCCAGCGGGAAATAACAAATGTCCAATAATTGCTTTGAACTTAGCAAAGTAGCGAATGTAATTAATTGAACCTTTCAGTCGAATCTCAAAAGCCGTAGCCATTTTGATATTAAGAAGACTCGTGCAAATGTTTCGCGCAAAACAAACGATGGGACTTAACTCTTTTAGCGCGCCACGGCTTGCGTTCACGTCGGGAGTGAATAACTTTCATTCGAGCGGAATAACTTGGGCAGTGGTGTTACGCGGATGAAATTGCAGCGCGCAAGACCGCTTACAAATGTTTCGGACAATGCACGATGACCAAAAGCCATCGTGTAAACAATTACGAATATGAACGTGTTCTTGCGACTGTGCATGGCAAATGAGAGCACTAAACATCTCCGCGGGAACAGTAAAACTGTCACACCTAAATATTAGTTCCCCTTTCTAGTTGACCGTGCCTTAACCGAGCAAAAAAACGCACGGAAAATATCGCTGCTATCTATATAATGGTATCTGCATTACGTTTGATGCGACTGGAAATAATTAATCAGTTGGCGTTCATTTCGTGATCGGGGAAATAAATTATTTGTTTGAAACCACATTCGCTTTGTTTCAAAAAATTACAAAATCAGTTTATAATGACGGGATTATCTTTATAATACGTAGGTTCCTTTTTTTTAATTATCTTATTATAAAAATAATGCTTTTATTAATGATCGGCATTTTTTCAAGAGTGCAAAAAAGTGTTAAACAGGAAACATCGATTCAAGACATTATCTAATTAGTAAATAAAAAATGCTGCTCTAAACGTGTTGATTTAACATCAACGGTTTTTATAATAACACTTCAAGGTTCAAATTTGACGCATTGTTGTCACAGCATAAACTAAGTGTTGTTTTGATACGAAAATGTTTAAAGTGATTATTTGTCGAGAAGCAAATTGCACGGGTGCTTTGCGAAGTTAATGTTACAGTGGATGTAAAAAAAGAGCTGCAAAATTTTTACCATTTTCTTTGTTTAACTTTTGCAATTTAATGGGTGCCGAAGTGGCGAGCAAACTGACGAAGAGGTAACCTTGAATTGTTGTTATATATTTATTTGCGCCAGTGTGTGACGCAGTTTGACGTGTAACTGATAGCCGGAGCAACAAATTTGAACAAGAGTTTGAAGTATTTGTTGCGACGCGGAGATGCGAGCACATTAAAGGGTAAGAAGTAGGTCAATTGAAAGGAATTAAAATGTAATAAATGCACAAAAGCAGCGCCGAAGACATTAGAGTAAGGCAAATTAAATGCAATTATTCTTATAAAATTTGGTAAACGGAGTTGGGAACTGTGAGGAATAAAATTTTTCTAGCAATCATAAAGAATAAGTTTGATATTTATGCAAGATATAAAAATGCAAACTATTTTAATTTATCATAATTTTATTTTTAGAAATTTCTGTTACAGTTTTTGTATTTGTAAACAAAATCATTTTCATGCCAATAAGAAATAAATGTTAATAAGAAAGAAATGTTAAAATAGCAAGTATTTTTTTTCTATAAAATTACAAATTAAAAAAAAAGATGCAGGAAACATTCTTTGACATTTTTAGTATGAAATATAATAGACTGTTGCCAAACATATATAAAAGTATTCGTCGCGTGTTAATTTTCGCGAAAAAAAAATAACCATGCTTTTTCTGAACAACAAAAACGATCATTTTAAATCTCAATTCAGTCCTCGCGTTTAATTTTTATCGTTTTCTTCCGAAAGACATCAATTATTTTGCATCGCGCCGTACTTCACATACGCTGCTCCACTTGTCTGATTAAACGACCGTTTTCTACTGCGCTTGGCGCTTGCTTAATTGAACGATCATGTCCGTTGCAATGATTCCCACTTCAAATAAACATTATAAAACAACACAAACGGAAATCCACCTAATTCTGTGACACAATTCGACTATCAACCAGTCTCGCACTTTTTTCACGACGAAATCCTAACAATTTCCCCACAAACAATAAAAGCTCGAACAACGCGGCTCGCAGTTAAAAAGAAAACTGATTAGGATGAACGATTTGAATAATGCGATCCCGAAGTCGCCGTTACAACTGCCAAAACGTGGAAAAAGTTGTAGCTGGGCGGAGAAAAAACGGGGGGCAACTATTATAACTATTATAACTCGGATTTGAAAGTCCAAGCAGCTCCGGCGCTTGGACTTTCGCATTTCTTTTGACGTGACTAAATCGGGCGTCGTAACGTCGAGCGGTGAAAAAAATTTGAATAACAGTCGAAGGAAGACCGAAGTTCGGTGTCGTTCTAACGAACTGGCTTTCTGTAACGACGTTGCGCGGTTTCCGCGGCGAGGGCCGAGCGGGGCGGGTGGTTTGTTACTATACGAGAAACAAGAAGACGATGACATCGGACCGACGATACCGTCGATCCGCAAATCCCGTAACGTATCGCGCCGTCGAAGGAAATATCTCGTCTCATGGCATTTGCAAGCGAATTTCCCTTGCGAAATCGATCGCGAGTGTCGCCCCCTGCGGTCGGAACGAGCGGAGCGCCGCGGCGCTTGTTTCGGCCCTTGGCACCGCGCGGACCCTGAAAACAACGACTTTTCCCAATAGCGAAAGTTGCGACTTGTTCGCGACACGACGGCCACCGGGCGACGGTGGTGAAAGTTACACGCCAGCGTCGGACCGCCGATTGCCTCCTCCCCTGCAGATAACGGCCTCGTCATAAGTTTCGGATAAGAATTCATTCATATTGAGCAGACGCGCTCGCCGCTGTCGCCCCTCGTCTCGTCGATGTCGCGTGATTTAGGACCGAGGGTGTGATTTTCTTTTTTCTTTTTTTTTTGTAACCCTTCCTAAAGTTTTAAAGACGTCTGCGGAAATTTCCGCGAGGATTTTACGAAAGAAACGTTCGAGTTCTTGGTATTGTACAAAAATTTGCCATTCTTTTAATGCAGAAAATTTGAATCACGCAAAAATTTATGTTTTTCAACGCGTACGCCCAGGTGATTTTATATTGTTAGTATTCTTTCGCTTTATGTAAAATTATTTTTTATCCTCGGGCGAAAAAAGGCTACCTTTCACCCGCTGAATATACTTATGAAACGGTGATTTCTGTGTAAAGACTATTTTGTTCATCAACAAAGTTTTTTCTTTTTTTTAAATGTTCGAAGAAATTGTTTAATATTTATGTATTTTTTTAAATTTAAAAAATTCTACTGTTATTCTAATATTATTTTCTGCCTACCAGTAATTCCTGAATCGGCATATTGTAATTCTTGAACAAATTTTCTCTTAGGACTTTAGTATGTGATAAAAAAACTTCAAAAATATCATTTTCAAAATTGTGTGGTATTTACTAGAATAAACCAGTAATTATAATCATTTATTACTTTCGATTAATTCAATAGTAATCGAAGTAATCGATAATTAAAGATAAAAAGTATTAAGCGAGTTGAAATCATTTGGCGATCTGCGAAACAACGGTGGAATCGATTTTCGTTTTCCGAATGCTTAAGTTGCGCCGCGATGGCAATTTGATTAATTTGCGAGCGGGATTACGTGATTTTTGTTTTCTCTGGCCGGGCTGACTGGTGAGCGTGTTTTGAAACAGTTTCGCGCCCGTCATGCTCGGGTGGAGGGAGATGTCGAAGGAGCGGGCGCGCGGCTTTTTGCACGGCGATGTAACTCACGGCTGTAAAGCGTAACGTCTTCTTCTTCGGCGACATTACCGTGGAAAAAAGTCCGCGGCACGGCTCCGACGACGATAACGGCCAACGCGGAAGCGATCTCCTCTCGGCCGTGCTTTAACCTGCTTATGATTTTTTTTTCCACCGTATAAAAAACCGTCCTTAAATACACTGCGAAAAGTACATTTCAATGGACTCGACATACTGCGATTCTTAATATTTCATGTGGCGAAGCGTTTCGCTGAGATAGAAAAACCGATATTATTATTATTATTTTTATTATTTCTCGTTGGTGTAAACGAAGAACTGTTGTAATTTTTGGTCAAATCCTTTAACGATTTAGAGGTGGTAATTAGGTAATTTTTTTTGAAAAACTATATAGTATGTTTTTTGTCTACAACGATGATTTGTTCAACATTCAGAAATGGTTTTTGAAGAAACGTGTATCGATAAAAGAAATGAAAAAGTTTTAGACTGTAAAAACACGAGTACCAAAATTGTTGGCAATAATGACAAATCACAACAATAGATTCAGAAAAGAAATGTATCGTAAAGCTTGCAATATATCTCGTAGCAATGGTCAAATATATCGCAAATTGTGGAACATAAAAATCTCCAAAACTTTGAAATTCTAAGATAAACGTTTTATTCTAAAAGACGATATTTTTTATTTCCTTTGTCTTTTTTTTGTTTTTTTTTTGTTTTTTTTTTTTTTTTTTTTTTTTTTACCAGTCAAGGGTTTCTTTTTTGTAGGAAAGTAACAGAAGGACGAATTACCGAAAGGGGAAAGAGGGGGGGGGTATCCGGGTTACCTGGGACGCGATAAAACCCCCCTGTTTTGTGGCGGTGGTATGCTCTTTTAAAACTCACCGGCCCCCCCGACCCCCCCCCCCACCCGTATACCCATCTTCGTTCTAAAAAAAAAAAAACGCAACATGAAGGACGCCGACAGAGTGCAAAAACAA
>JABFOV010006340.1:0-10809 GCA_022817685.1 Aradophagus sp. ZL-2020
GTTCTATGTTTGCATTTTATAAAGTTTAATAATGATTTTTGCAATGTTTATTGTATTTAAGAAAAACTTTTATAAACAAATTATTGACAAATTGAACACGTGTCTTTCACTGACCGGGTGAACGCTCCGACTGCACTCAAGCTGCATCATTAGAAAATTTTTTACAGTAGAGTCGATATTATACGAAATCGGCATGATGTCGCACTTAGTCGATATGATAATTCACCGTGTACCTCACTGCTCCAGGGGCACGTGATCGCGCGGACAGGTCTCGTCCCGTATCAAGCAACATCCTCGCACAAACCTAATACGACAATTATATGCGAAATCATCTCGCGGGATAGCATTAGCGCAACCTTCTCGCGTGACCATCTTATCCGACGATCTCGTCTTGTCGGCTCATGTAACCAAACGAGCAGTTTCTTTGAGGTGCAAATAGGACTGGAGGGGAAAATGCACACCGAAGGCAAGAGAGAAAAACGAGGAAAAAAAAACGGGGGCAAGAACGAGACGGAAAGGGGCGTGCGTGCGTTCGCGAAAAGCGTCGGCGAGAAGTGTGAATGAAGTTATTCCATTGAGAATGTGAAATAGTCAGCATAGGGAAAAACTGGTGGTCGTTGCCACCGCTTGCGAGCATGTCTCGTGCATTATGATAATAGACAGAACGTGGGGCCGTTTTACAAGAGGAGCTCGCTCGCCGGAATCAGCCGGATCGTTGGGTGCTATTGCATATGGAGAAGAGAAAAGAAACGAAAGATGGCGACCGCGTGTTTCCTCGGGTGCATTGTCTACAGCGGTCCCGCTGTAAATAACGTCCTTCGGACGAGCCGCGACAACCTGGTTGGCCGGGAGCGTCGCGCTGCAAAACCTGTCGCGGACGCGGACCGATTCGGTGCCGGTGCGTCGGTCGGTCCCATTGGTCAGGGCCCACGGGCCCTCTTCGGCCAACAATAGCGGCCCGCGTCCCTTTGTTTCTTTTGCTCCCTTCCGTTTGTTCGATTCCGCCGGCGAAACGGCCATGTTTATGGATCAAACTTCGTAGTATATCTTTGGCGATAGGATTTTTCAACGATAAACCGTGGCTAACGTGACAAGGTTCTCACGAGTCCACGGCAGTCGAGGCGGGAGTGCGCTCAGGAGGGACGGAGGCGGTGAGTTTTGTGGGCGGCTTTTTGCCACGACTTTGCGGACAATTCGGCAGCCGGTGTCACCAGTTTGGCAATCGGCGGGCCAGAGGTAGAAGAAGAAGAAGACGACGAAGAAGAGGAAGAGGAAAGAAGAAAGAGAGGAAGAAGAAAGAGAAGAAGAAGGAGAAGGAGGAGGAGGAGGAGGAGAGGGAGGATGAGAAAAAGAAGAAGACGCGCGGTGCGCGACGAAATGGACGTACGTAATTCTCGTGGGGCCGAGGCGATTGCGGCCGAGCAGAGCCGAGGTTGGACGCGGGCTGTTCACGTTCACGGTCTTTTTTTCTCGGATTATCCAAGCGGCGCATCGTTTATTCGTGTATCGACTTTTTCGCCTTCCTTTTATCCCCTTTCTCGAGGCGTTGCGAAGATTCTTTGTTCGCGATCTCTTCTCCAGGAAGAATGGCGCGGTCGTGGTGGAAGATCACGGACGCTGCCTGGCGATACGGAACGTGCCACGTTTCGACAGCGTTGTGCACACACTCGTACGTAAGGAGGTCCCCTCATATAAGGACGCCGTATGCTAAAATTCCGCGGCGGAATTTCACCGCGAATAATTAGATTCCAGCGAGCCGTTCCAATTTGCAACGGCTACGAAGCCGCGCGTGCTACGTGACAGGGAAATAATATTCGGAGAGCACGACCGCTCGGCGTAATTTCACCGCGGCTCGATACGTCTTTGTCCTGTCGAACGTTGCGAGCGCGCACCGGAGACAGGATTGTTAACTGTACTTTTTTTTTTGCCTTATCCTCGAAAGTCGCCCCGAAGCGATCGCCATCGTCGTTACTTGCCTCGGCCGCGTCGCGCGGCCTCCGTGCAGAAGAAATCGATCGAGATAGATGTACACCGTCTAACCGAAAAAAGGACGATCCAATATGACAATCCAGTCGGCCGTGTCAAACCGGTCGGCCAATTTTTGCCCGATCGATAATTCACGAGCGAATCGCAATCGGCTCCAAGCACGACGGTCCAAGAACAACGGTCCGGGCGCAATTTGTAACGCAAATCGATACGCTTCATTTGGCGAACGCGTCGGCTAGTAGCTCACGGAGCCAACAGGCAGAAAACGAGACGGCCGCTCGTCTATCAAACGTTTCAACGAGAGCGCTCGGATCGGCTCGTCCGCGCGGCCTCTTCTCGCCCGCGCGCTCGCCTTTAAAGCGCTATAACTCAATCCGCAGATGAGCTACGAGCATCGCCCACAGCACGCCTTTTCCTATAAATTTCTCCAGTCGTTTCTTTCGTTTCGCGCTCACTTTGCGTCGCGTCTTTCCGCCCCTGACAAATAATTACCGGTCATTTCTTGAAAAGCGAGAGCACGCGCCATCATCGGCGCTGTTTGTCATCGTACGACGCGTGACAAGTCGGAGCGCCGATCCGCTCGGGCCGGCCGCGCCGGGTGATCAAACTCACGCCCTTGCAATCATGGGCGTTGCAAAAATAGCTCCGAGGAACGAGCCGTCGGAGGGCGAAAAGGACGAGCTCGTCGCGCGCGTGCAAGCGTAGGTTTGTTTTAACGAGGCATTTAAAGCGTACTCGGTAAACATTCGGAGAGAAATATTGGTTGTTTACGGCGCGATGATTTATCGCCTCACGGAGACGGCACCAAATGAGACGAGTTCACGGGTGGAATAGGCCAGGCCGCGTCCAAGGGGCCTGCGCTAGCTTCGTTTGCGCAGGCTGCCCTCCAGCAACGCGATCGTAGCTCAGGAAATACGTATTTATTAGTGACGAAGGTGCGACGTGCACCATCATTTTCCAGTTGTAACCGTTGTGCGTTAATTACGTCCAAAGGGACAATGAACGTGTATCTTCATTAATGCACGGTCCGTCCGAGAGAGAGGCGAAATTCGACGGAGCAGACTGAAAGTGATTTCCCACGTTCGCGTAGTTCCGAAAGAAAGGGAACACCGCAGCGAGCATAATTGACCGATCAGAAGCATTAGGGCTAGTCAAAACGATCGGGCCGAAAATGAGCTAGCCGCGGTACCTCGGCCGACTGTGAAATTCCAGAAGCCGCTGGCATTTTTCATGCCACTCGCGCGATCGTAATCGTCGCCGCTACCGTACGATCGTTATATATGTTCCCATCGCGGAGCGAATTCACCTGGCCAGCCGAACGAGGATGGTCGGGGACGTGACGAAACTCTCCATAGGAGGTCCCCACTTTGACACTCTTGCGAACAATGGTCGACGCAAAGCGCCAGCCAGCGGTTCCGTCGGAATGTCTGGCATCAGCACTCGTTAGGGGCATGTTTTGGAAATGAGGTAAACTCCTTTATTCAAACATTCTTAATCTTCATTAGTTGCTTTAGGATTTGCATACTAGAGCCAGTTGCTCGTTTATCTGATCGTACCGCGAGAATCGCCGTATAAATATATGCTTATGTTGGAGTACAGGTAGATAAACGTGTATACACGTATAACTTCTCGGCCTTTTGTCGCGTTATCCTAGGAAACTCCCGTTTCTTGGCGATTCGCCCGATATGCACTTCATTTATTACACTGGGAAAAATAAATATATTGTAGCAAATAATAAAAATCCACTAGTATTTTGCAAAATATACTCGGTTATGGGGTTACGTTGACATCGACGTTTCGCGATTATTTATCACAGTGTTGTTTGCAATATATGTCGATATACGTGCAGTCATGTAATTCGTTCACAAGTTTGACGACGATTTTTATTAAAAAAAAAAAAAAAAAAAAAATCAAATATTCCATTAACCATAAGCTGCAAACTTAGGCTAATTTCAATTTGAAATTAACTTATATAGACATGAAATTAAATTAAACATGATATTAATTTTTTATGAAATTGTTAATAATTTTATTACAAATGCTTTCTTTTTTCTTAAAATAGTATTTTGTTTCTAGTCGTGTACACCATTCTAATAAAAATTTATTAAATCGTGACAGTGGCACTTTTCGTCAAACATTTCTCAAGATCGGTTCCTTCGCTGAAACAGAGCACTTTTGTTCTCCTGCAGTACACCTTTTTTCCAAACGTATCGAACGTTGGCCGCAACGAGACAAAAGCGGCAGAGAAGCGAAGATGTTTTGGATTTCGTGGTCTCGGTACTGGCTTCGAAGCTACGTCGCACTTTTTTTTTTCCTTCGAGTCTGGCAAAGGAAACGTTTGCACCCCTCGATTTTCCCATAGACAATGGTCGTTAGGCCCACCCGATCGACGCTCCGTCGTGACCCAACCTTTCCTCTTCCTTCCTCTATGCGTCTCTTTCGTTTTCTGCCCGTAGTACGGTACTTTGCGGCATCGGGCGATGCACGAGGTCAGGCTTAGCCCTGAGACCTTAGCTCGGCTTATCGTACTGCAGCTAGTTCGTCCGGGTGGCCTACTCGGCGCCTTAATTGCGGGCCCGTATCACGATTCAATATGACCGACAACCGCCTGTGATGCTATTCGAACCGTGCATATCTGATATACGTATACTTTTCTCACTCCCCCCCCCCTCCATTTTAGCGCACGCTCATAAGACGCATTCCCGTCAACGTCCGTCCGCTCGTTAATCCGGGCCTTTTATTTACATTCAATAAAGTTTCTATAAATTCGCGGACACAGAGATGACCGCTTCCTTACCACGCAGTCCTTAGCACGAAAACGATCCCGGCAGTCCATTACGCACTGTGACGTGGTTTTTCTTCTACTATGACATGAATATACGATATGCACGCACAATATATTTCATAAACGCAACATTCCACTGCGGACTTTTCGAACAAGTGTTTTAATGGCAGCTCGCTCGTCCGTGATCATAAACGCCGACCAGTCCTAACGATACTCTCCCGCGACGAGTAATCATTCAATCGAGATTATCCACTAGCGCCCGAGTGTATACTAATTATTATACGCCCGCGTATTCACTGGTCCTTTGCGTTGACGTATTTTCGAACGTGCGTCTCGGAAAGTCGATTGTCTCGAGGACGTCGGGACGGGATAAGACGTTGCAGGTGGGACCGGGCGCAAAACGCACCCCGGACGACCGCTCGTCGCAAACGCACTAGCCTCATAAGCAGCCGCGTCGGCTCGCCCATTCTCGGGCCGCTCGCTCGCTTGCTCCAAAGTCGTCGTTCCTTCACGGACGGCGCTTGAGGGGCGGTCAAGGAGTCGTCTAATTAGCGACGAAAACGAAAACAAGTTTGTGCCTTTTTTAGTGTTGCTTCGCAGGCAAACGGCTCGCTCGCTTGCAACGCGCCTACCAACCACTCCCCTTTATCTACACATTTGCTTGAACAAATACCCTCGCGCGGAAATCAGGTCACCAAGACGACCCATTAAGTCCTTCTTCTTTCCGCTTCCCCGGCCCCTTCCACCGCTCCCTCCTCGCTCCTCCACTTCCGCTTTTCGAGCGGATCAATCTGCCTGTCGACCGAACTCGCTCTCGTTACAAAATCATTGCCCGGGCCGAGAACTGTAACGGCCGATTGAAAGATCCGATGATTTCACGAGCGAGGGTGAGCCGTTAGTCTTGCAGTCAATGTGTACCTAACAAGTCGACCTGTGGCCCCTCGAGGGTGGTCGCGCCAGACCCGGGAGGTCTTTCGATCACGCGTCTCCTATCAGGCGCAACTTGGACACGCCTGCATCCAGTGTTCAATCATCTTTACCTCATTTTCGACGCGACCAGCTTCACTTTATATTCTATAAAAGAGCAGCATACTACGCACTCGCCGTCGTAGCATTCGCAGCTTACACGTCCGAAAGTTTGAACGATTTTTATTTTGTAGTGAGTAGTATATGTCATTAACTACCCATTATCAACCAGATTTAACTGTATTTACTAAGTAAGTAAGTTATTAAGATGAGAAATTTTAAAGAATTTTTAAAGTTTAGATTTCAAACCCGTTTTATAAAAAAGCAATTTTTCATTCAAATAAAAAAGAAACATTTCTGCTGACCAAATCAGAGCATGTATGTATAAACATATACTGTATCCATAAATCAACGTTTTTATTTCATCTTTGTTTATTCTTGAATATTCATATTTCGTCGTTTTATACCTGTAACCTAACTTTCTTCCCGCAAATGATGGGAATTGCACAATGTTTATCAATACATTTTTAAATTTATTACAAGTATTTAAAATGTCTACTAATTAGGGTTGGAAAAATCATGATTTAAAAAAATTAAAACAATTTTTCCTTCATTTACGAGATTTTTTAACAATAATAAAATACTTTCTTTTGTTATTGATTATTAAATTCAATCATGCAGAGCAAGTTAATTAAAACAAAATATAAATTTAAATAAAATTCATGAAAAAACTAAAAAATGTTAATAAAACTTTATTGACATTGCATAATGAATACATGACTAATTTAATATATCATAGTTATGTAAAATTTGTTAATGATTTATAGTATTGTTAGTTAAATAAGTTTTAAATCTGCCGCCATTTTCGAAGTTTTGTATTAAAAACAAAATTCACAGTGTGAACACTCACGACCTTCAAATTTTGTTTATAAGCTTTAACAAAAACAAGAAAATTAGATGATAAATCATGCAAAATATAATATGAAATAATAATTTGTTTATTTGTTTAGTATGTATAATAAAAATTTAATGTTATTAAATAAAGTTTTATAAAAAAAGTTTTTCATTTCAATTTGAATCTTTCGACTTTTCGGCCAATTTAATCGTCGTATGAATTTAAAAACGTCAAATTTTTAATTTTTTATTATATTTGAAATTTTCAAAGTAGATTCGAACGTACTTCTATATTGTCGATAAAAGTAAAATTCTACAAAAAGAAAAAATTTTCATTTCAACCTGCGAAACCCGTTTTATATTTAAATCATTGATTAAAATGAAAAAAATTGTTCATTTCAATCATGCCAACCCTGCTGCTAATACATGAACTTTCCTCAATTCATAAAAAATTAAATTGTATGTTTTTTCCGCGCTTAATATTTATTGCCCGGAAAACCTAAACGACATCGAACTCAGCGAGTATATCAAACGTGAAAAATATGGCAAAGTTTTGACGTTAATCGAAGCAGTCGTTTCACTGGATCCAGAGCATTGTTCTTGCGCAAATATAATAGTTGGGTTGCACGCGCCAGTCGATACTCACGGTGTTGTGAGAAGAAGAATAAAAAAGGGTACCTAACGAGCGGGCAAAGTGGTCTCAGCTTTCATTCTGATTGCTCAGCGTTGACTCGTCGATCGGTGCCCAAAACTACCGACACGAGGAGACGAAATCCGTGAATGAGTAAGTGGATTCGATGAATGCAGGAACCTGCCACTAAAATGTTCCCACGCGAAATTCCTCCCACGATTAATGCATCGCATCCAAGGAGCGCAGCATGGGCGTGCTTTCTTAACATTATTGTGCAAGTTAATGCGTGTGCAGCGTCCGTCGCAAAAAGACAACATTAAGGGCGCGGTGATCGTCCGTCCACGTTGTGATGTATTAATTTACGAAAATTGATCGCCGCAAGAATTATCCGCCAACACTTTCGTTCCAAACAAAAGATAAGCGGCGTTACTGGCACACTCATAATCGAACGGTAATTGCTATTACGAAGGTAACAGAGGATCGCGATTGCATCTCGCAGACTACAATACAGTCAACCGAACCTAGTTGTCTCCTATTGTGCCTCGCGAAATCATATTAATCGCAAAATCTCCATTTTTCGCGTGGCATTTTCTTACAAATTTCCTTCTTCGAATTTCCTTACCAAAACGACAAGTCTCGTTAAAATGCTAACAATTTTTTTACATTTTCGGAGGAAAGGAAATGGAGTTTCGGCGAGACTCGTGTACGAAAGCCGGTGAAACGAGGCGCTGCTTTTGATTCGATTGGTGGCAAGTGGTCGCGCAGCCGGGTGTTCGCTGTGCCCGGAAAGGTCACGTGCCCTCGTCATCGTCATCGCGTGCTCACGAGCCCCCCTGCTCGAGCCGACCGATATCGTATTTGTACTGCTCACTCTCATTGCACACGCCTATTATAACAATCCGCCGCTGTTTCTACGCCCGGCGCGCTCTTTCGAAACTCGCCCGTTTTCGCACACTTGTCCCACGAGCCCGAGCCACCGTCGCATTATACGTCGAAACAATGCGCACTCGCAAAATCGACCTCCGCGTCCTGATATTTCACCGGATTACGTGAGAAAGCCGCGTATCGCCCGCTCCTCCCGTCGATTGCGCCCGGCCGCCCTTTGTTTCAATTCGCGCGCGTGATTTCGTCGAGTTTAGACGCAGACTCCCCGCGAGCGGCGGATCGCCGGCAGAGCGGAGGCTTTGTCCCGCGCGACGCATCATTACGGAATCGTTTTTCTGAAACCAAACGATGGCAATTCTGCACTTGCGAGGACACGTGACCAACCGCACGCAACTATAATAGCCCGGCGGATTTGTACACGCTTTGCCGCGACAGTCGCTCCGCGGTGGTCCGACACACCCCTGTACGTGCGACGTAAAGTACACGAAACTCATACGCCACGGAACGTGGCGTTTATGTTAACGCGATATTAATGACGAGCCGAGCCATTGACGCGGGCATTCCGCGTAATGAGGGAATCTCGTTACGACGGGAAAAAAAGTGTAACAAAGAAGGCGAAAAAAGCGAAAAGCGTGGCTTCGTGGGGAGGAAATAACTATTTTATGTTAATCGAGTTTCGCCTTTTTTTCCGCCTCCCCTTTATTGTCGCGCAACAAATTGCACGAATTATTGCCGGGAATTCCGTGGCGATGTTGGTTCAAGTTCAAGCTCTCTCGTTTCGGGTCCGCGTCGGCCGCGCCGTCACGACCGACCACTATCGCGTGGATTGTGGGAAAAACAGCGGCGAGCGAGAATCAGGTTTGAAAAAAAAGGTATCACTACTAGTTGCCCGTTGGAATAAAAGTGAGGAATTTCGTCGGAGGCGAAGCATACGTTATGGAAGGAACGAGCGATTCGATGTTACCAAACTGTCGTAAAAGCGCGCTGATGACGCGCATGATTATGGCACGCTATTATGATGTACACATATAAGCACAGTTCTCAAATCATGAACGTCGCCGTATATTCGAATCTACACGAAAAACGTTATTCCGAGCTACGCTCGGCTGCGGCTGTGTTGCGCACAACCACAAGCGCGTCATACTAAAATAAGAGTATAATAAGATATCAGATAAAATGAGATTTGAAAGTCCATGGCATTTCCATAGGAATGGCCACTCGCCGAAGACATTAAACGCGCCGACCGGTAGAGGCTCAATATGTGTAAATGGCTCATAAATCAAAATGTTTAGAGCTCGAAACATCGAGGTATCGCGTTGTCACAGGTGCGAAACCTCTGCGAGAAAGGATTACCTGCGCGCTTCTTAACTCTTTATCTTCGGCCTCTTTTGTTTTGCGAGTCATATTATTGCAATTCTTAATTTTCATTTCGACCGCTCTTTTTTACCTTCTCTCATTTATAGCCTTATGGATTTTATATTCACCATTATTTTACGACGATTTTTGTTCAAGAAATTGTTTTCAACGGACACTTTCGATCGACAAGTAGAAGTGTCATATTTTTCACATCAATTATTCAACTTTGGGTTTTTTTACGCTACATTCTTTTGTTTTTGTTTTCAAAATACGATTATTCTCGGAATATGTCAATAAAAATCTTGTATAAAAAAGTTGATTTAAAATGTATTGACTGCTAAGTGATATGTACGTATTAAAATGTGTACTGCTGCTTTTTTATGATTAGGAACGAATTCCGTTTTTGTATAGTCATTGCGTTTTGACTGTCTAATGTCAACACAGAACGTCAGTCTAAACGTCAAATATGTATTATCAAGGCTGACACTTATTTGCGCAATAGAATAAGATTGACGTGTGAACCCAGCATTTGTAGTTACATAAATTTCCTTTCCTTCAAATAATACATTCACAACTGCGTGTATGTGAACTTGATCTAGGTTATCAAAATGTTTCTATTAAACAATAATTTATTTATTAATGCAATTGATTACAATCCGATAATTAAATATCGTCATTTATTTCTCGAAGCTAAAAGTAGAAGTGCAGGGGTAATAAATAAATATTCAACGAAGCAGCTTTTAACGCTCGCAAGATGTGAAATATCAGATTGTAGAGAAATTGGAAGTAGTGTCTCCTTCCTTATTAAAATAGCGGAGTAAATTCTGCCCGCAAATCGAGATGCAGTGGCAAACAACGGATGTTCTTTCGAGGAAAGAACCAATTTAGACATACCAAATTCCCAAACATACCGCACCAAAAAACGAAAAAAGTATTCTATCTTTGCGATCACAGTTCCTACAAATTGGTCAAATAAATTCAGTTCGAATTCGTTAGCATTCGCGAAAGTATTTGATTATTTTTCATGAGACAGGATTTGCGTCTTGCAAAATGCGATACCTATCGAAAGAATTTTCTATTTTATATGTTATTAAAATTCTTCAAATTGGGTCTACAATAGCATTATTATTGGTAAAAGTGCTTCCGAGAAATCAGTTAAAAATACTTTCAGTGTTAATACACTGTTAAAAATCGGGTGTGAATTCGGAGTTGCGGGTGTGAAATATTTACTCAGATTTGAGTTCCATGAAGACCAGACCAAAACGGTGAAATTTGCGCGGTGTTAGTGACGCGGCGTTAAAGCAGG
>JABFOV010006341.1:0-10807 GCA_022817685.1 Aradophagus sp. ZL-2020
CCTGTAGCCGCTGCTTTCCAGCTCTGTGTCTGACCCACGCGTTCGTGTAGCTACATGTCGTATTGTATTCCAGTGAGGCTGGCTCAGTATCAACGCCTTGGAGCTTCGTGTGTTTGGAGGTTGCGTTATTCTGCATATTTTTTTTTTTGAGCAGAAGACGGGACACGCGGGTTAGAAGGGGTGTCTGGGGGCCGGGAAATGGCTAATGGAACGGCCCCCCCCCCCCCCCCCCCAGTTATATCAAATTCAAGAGCATAGAACGTGAGCAAAATGGAAAACGAATTTCACGCGGGATGACAGTTATAAATGCATTTAATAAAATTATTGCCTTTATCTCGAGTTTGTATTTCAGGCGCTCGAAAATGTGACCCAGATATTTTTGACAAGCGAGATCGACGAACGGGCGATCGCAAACTTCTCACGTTTGTAACACTCAAATCAGGGTGTCGGTACTCTCGCGGCATCTCGAGCTGCCCGGTCTTTGCGTGCCCTTATTCAAGCAGTAAAAAGGTTTTAACTTTTCCACATTCGCCGCGGTGTTCGCGGTGTCGTCTCGCTCCTGTAAGCATTTACGAGATGACTTTATTCCGCACCATCGCCCGAGATCCATTTAATTGCAAATAAAAAGCAAAGGGCGCTGCTTTAAGCTCGCGCGTATTTGCCTCCACTTTGGAAGAATTGTTACGAGCCTCGTTGCGAGATATCTGCATTTTCTTATTAAACGGCACTGTCTCTCAAGTCGGATACAAAAACGACAAATCGAGGCAATTTGTGCTTAACACTGGCAATATTAGCACAATTTCGTAAATGTTCCGTTCAATCTGACTTGTCTTAACTTAACAGGTGTAACAAAATTATGTTGAAATTGAAGAAACAAAAGAAACACAAAAACAATTTCGATGAATTATTAATAGCCGGCCAAATTTCTTGTTTAATTTCTTAGGCGAAATTAAAACGGTGAAATTCTGAGTATGGTGTCTGATTGCGGTTTCATTTTAATGGATAGTAAAATTCGACATCAAAAGGAATTAATATTCCGTAGAGACTATGAATTCTGTAAGTTGAATTTACGTTATTTGATAAAAATATCATCTTTACGAATATGTTTTATCCATGAAAAATTACGTCAAAGCATAAATTTTTTTTCACGCATATATTTGTGCACTAAAAATGTTGAAATGTCCTTTATCTTTACTATAAACATTTTAATGTACGCGTAAAATAGAATTAATATAGACAACGAAACGAAAGAATAGAATTTTGCACTCAAATTTGACGTGCGTTTTTATTACAGCTGTTTAGTTGTCGTTAAATACAAACACTGGCAACGTTAAGAATTGATCAGTTAATGGTTTACGCAAGCACCGTATATTATTCCACGTTAAAATAGTTTAGTATTTAAAGTTTCAACTATATATATATATTAAATGTACACATATATATCAACTCATTTGTATGCGTTCGTGTGTATAGCGAACCGAAATATGTGGCATCTAATTTTCGTATTCTAGCTAGAGATGGCAAGATGAAATATCGCATGAATACTTTATATCGACTGACATTTAATCTCATTATTTCCTTGTCATGTTTCTATTTGTATGTCGATATTGAAAATATTTAATGAATATATCTATAAGAATACGTTTTAACAATTTGTTTAAAGTCTAATCAGAGAATCACAGTTTCATTGTTATCTTTATTCTTTCAATGATATTAAAGTAGGATTCGATTATAGATTGTCGGTGCTTTTAATTAAATTTATTAAATTTAAATGTAGTAGACTTGTTTCAGTATAAGATCATTATGAAAAGCCAGTTTGAAGACAATTTTACAGTGATTAAAATATAATTTTTTTTCTGCTGTCCTGCGACTAATGTTAGAATATATGATCAAAAGGCAACTGGTAACAAACTTTGATGAAATATTAATTTTTACAAAGCAGATTCACTTTTTACAAGCAGAATGGGAAATTGAGCCAGCTCAAATTTAAGCGATTTCATTATTAACGTTATATATGAGAAATGGGAACATTAAGGTAGGTATGTATTCGATTCGTGAAATTTTAATAACACTACTCGTTTGAGTTAGTCCTTATTACGAAGGGATTAATTTTTAGAAAACCATCGATTATTTAATAAATTCCGTATTCCCTCGAAATTTTCCCTTATAAATAACACAATAGTGAAAGTCAGATCGAGCAAACCTTGCACTTTACAAAAAACATTAATTGACCAATACAATATTATAAGAGAAATAAGATTATATACTGAATAAAATTTTTATTGAAAATTACACTGTAAAAAATCTTTAATTTTAAACAATGTTGACCAATAAAATTACTACATTTCAAATTTAGAACAACCTTATTGGTTAATTTTTAAAATTTAATTTCAATTTTACAATATAAGTCAGGAAAATCTTGTGTCATTTTACAGATTATGTTTTCATAATTTCCTATATTATTAATTGAAACTACTTTTTCTAAATAATATATGATGTAACTAACTTTCCTATTCATTTAAACGAAAATCCTAGCTCGATTTTTTGTTCATCAAAAGAACACGTTTAACTTTGTGCATACAATCGTTTAAAAAATTGGAAAATGAAAACATGTTAGATGGGATAAATTGGTAATTCTTGCGTTAATGTAGGATCAGTCTGAAGCCTTTTGTTATCTAAATTTGCGTCAATGAATGTGAGCTTAGATAAAAGTGTCGGCCAAATTTGCGTTACAGCCTAGCCGAATTATTCTTGCACACAGAACTTCATTGAAATACCTTTTTTGCTGTTACATTCGGTTGAAAATATCGTGGAAATTGGAAAGTTTGTACCATTGGTAGCTCGTGTATCTACGCGACCTTTCATCAGTTTTATTTTTCAGATCTCTTTTTCATGGAGACAAGTCAACGCACACAGGGATGTCACGGAACGGAAACAAGGGCAATTTACACGGATCTTAAATTTATGAGTTGAAATGATGTCTTCGTCATATACATTTTTCACGTTTCGTTCGGTAACTGACATTTGCGAATTCAGTGTTGTTTTTAATCGCGGTGAAGTTTGTATCAAGATATTCTTGAATTTACATGATCAAGATGCACGTGCAATTGCAACGTTTCATTGTTTAAGTTCAAATACAAATAAAAAAATGATTCTGTAGCAATCACAAACAACAAATAATAAATGAATTTACGTAAATGATTTTTTAATAATACGTATCCATGTGGATGATATGGATTAACTAACACTGTTAAAGTAAGAATTATCCCGAAGTTTGAAATTTTCTGTGCATTTTAATACTTGATAAAATATAAGTTCCAACATTAAATTGTACTGATTCATATAGCCAAACAACGTCGATTTAGAAACATAAACGCCATTTCCTTTCCTTATTTTCGGACTAATTAACTCATGTGATAATTATCTCATAATAGCATCTATTTCATGAAAGTTTTGTATTTGATTCTGTTCACCAGAAATGACCGTGCAAATGCGAACGATTTAGTAAAGTGAAAGACAATATAGTAAATTTAGTTATGCCTGATGTATACAAATAACTCGATACGCGGTATGTTATGAAATATTTTGATAATTATTTCAATGCTTGTATAAAATAGATAAGTATTATTTATCACACAAGATAAAAATATTAAAATATTATTTGTTAACACAAAGGCGAGATTTCGTCAACCAATTAACAAATTTTCAATCAAATATAATAAAGTAATACATAAATATTTTTAAAAAATACATTGTTCGGTCTGAGTACGTATGTCGATGTGAATTTCATTGCTTAGCAAATTGTAAATTGCCTGGAATACGTATATGTGAGGTCTAAATTCAATTCGTTCATAATTATGGGAATCTGATTCACGGGGTTATTGTTGTTAAATTTAATTGATATATTAACTGAAGGAAAACTAATGAACATTCACAATGAATAGATAAAATAATATCCCTTTTTTCATTACATTTCACATTTATGAAAAGTTTTTAATAGTATTTGTATTTCATGGATATGATTATATTACAAAAAAATATTAAGCAAATCTTTCTATTGTAAACAATAACGTATGTTATTTATTAAATTTTTCAGAAAAAACGCGAGTTGCAAAAATTTATATGAACTAAAAATCCACTTATAAAGTACTAACGTTTCTCCATCGTATTCAATAAAGTTTTAATTTATCAGTTACATGAAATGTAAAGTATTTTACAAAATCAATTAAACTTGTATTCAAATTCAAAGCGAGGGATTTAAACACAAAATTCAGCACGATTTTCTGTTATATTCAATCTCGATATTGAACTATTGTGATATATGATACGCACGTTCATTAACGTTATGGAAATTTGGGGAGATAATATTTCATTTTATCGATTTTTGAAGTGACGGTTTAAGAGACACTTTACCAAAATTACATCAACTGTTGTGTTATTGAAAAATGTTGACAGAAAATTTGTGAAGGAAATAATTTTTAATAATCTGCATATTTGAAATCTTTTCATTTATGTAAATTCAATATCCCCAATAAAATTTCAATTCCAATAAGTCGTAAAATAAAACAAAATGGATCTACTTTATATGTATCATATTTAATAATAAATCTAGAAAATTCAACTCGTATGGAATAAAATAATGACAGCTGGTTTAACATTAATCGAAAAAAGTCTACATTTAAATCGCGAGCAAAAAATGTCTATCAGACGCACGCCGTACTAATGCCAGACTTCTGAAAACTGGCGATAATGAGGCATCCGTCTGGCAGGTGTCTGGCTTGCAATTGCGGTCCAGATTTTTGCTAGACGAATTAGCAATTACTTATTATGCGCGGGAAAGTTAAAAAAAAATTTTAAAAATGCAAAACAAAGTAGTCTAACAAATTTTAAACGAAAAATAAATAATTTTATTCCACATATATTTTTTTATTTACATATATAATTATGAATGTAATAAAATAAAATTAATAATAACAATATAATATCCCCTAATTTCATAATTTTTGTAGTATTAACATCTTATTACATTGTTTTTTATTAAAAAGTTCAGTCTGGGTTGTACGTTGAATGAACGATAATGCAATTTATTTGATATTTGTTTTACAATGTAACATATTTATTTTTAAATTAATTCGTTATAACTTTTTTTGCAATTTATATATATATATATAAACTCAAGACAACTGGAAAATATTTATCAAAGAATCTCTTCCATTAATTATAAGAGATTATAAAAAGTATCCGAATTCACTAGCAACTCGAGTTAATAACTACGCGATATATTTTATTTTTTGTTCTGTCAACAAATTTACACTCATGTCATTTTATTTAATTTACACGTCGCTTTAAGCGCGCGTTATGCATAAAAAAACTAGCATAAAAATGACGGTACATTAGTAGCACGTACATATATGTTTCCGGATTAAAAAAAAGAGAAAAAAAATTAAAGCCAAAGTCGTTCATTTCACCTTTGTGGTTTAAACGTATAAGTCGCAAATACATCGTTTGTTCTTGTTCTTTTTGCCAGGTTTATCACAAAGCAAATTGGAAAAAAAAAGAAAAGAAGAAAACAACAAAAAAGATCACAAATCCTACAACTGTAATCCTGTATACTAACTACATTTATTTGGAATAATTTAATTTTATTACTTTTCACAAAGCCCTTTGAGAAGTTTTCCTCAAACTGCAATATACATTATACTTTTTTTTTTAATCTCGCATACCATTGAATCTTGACTTCTTTGTTTTAGTTTGTTTATTCAACGATACTAATTAAAAGTTTTTAACAATGATACAGTGCTATAACATTACGATACAGAATGATAACGTCTTTTGAAAAGCCAGTATTATTCAACTTATGTATCAACGTAGAAAACAGTTTCGAATTTGACGAACTATCCTCAAACGATCGACTTGCTCATTAATTATTTTAAAAATTATATCAGTACAATGGGGTTTTGTGTAATAAGAGAAGTTTTCTCACAAGTTCATCACGAAAACATCGTGTTATTCGTCCGTTGGTATCATTTATAAAAACAAGCTTATCGTCCTTACCATTTTCGTATTTGCTACTTGTATTCCGAACAAACAAGAAGGAATAAAAAAAAAAGAAATGAAACAAAAAAGTTCCGAAGCGAGACTAAAAACAAAATTAAAAAAGCAGGGCACAATGCGCGTGAACGAAACGAAATGATTGACGGGGCGAACGGCAGTAGGCGAGGAAAGATTAACGTAAATGGAAAACGAGGCGAGCCCGTGGTAATTGCAGTGTTTCACGCGTGCATGCTTTTTTCGATTGACAGCCGCCAATTGCGAGGTGGTATGAAGATCCGTCCGCAGTCGAGGATCGGCAAAAAAGGCATAGCAAACGAAAGGCAAAATGCCAAGTAAAAAAGTCGCGACGTTAAAATAGAAGATCGTCTAGGAGGTAGGGAAGGGGAATGAAAAAAAGAAAGAGTAGTGTCACAATGAAAAAAAGAGCGAATGCAAAGAAATTGAAGCAAACGAAGCAGATTTTGAATCAACGCGTCTCGCTGGACGAGGTTTGAGAAATTCTTGTCAATGAAAAGGCAACATCAGTAAGGCTAATACCGAAACAAATGCATTCAACATTATTTGTAAAAGTTCATTTCATTTTAACTACTATTAAAACAAAATTAAATTTGTAATCATTCAAAAGTTTTTATGGCAAATTACTTTTGCAAATGAATTTCTTTCGAATTAAATCCGACAAGTGATAAACATCATTACTTTATCATTCTCACAATATCTTTTGAAAAATTTGAAAACAAAAACATTTCTATCAAAGGATTGAATTGAGTAAATCTTCGAGGGACCGTTTTCGCGGCACGTTGCGAGAAAATGAAAACAAACTTTCAATTTTCCCACGACGCGATCCGAAATAAACCTCTTTCAATAGAATTGTGTAACAGATTCGTCTTGAAGTACATTGCCCAATAACAGTTGGAAATAAAGCCTCGGTGGCAAGACACGTTGAAGCGAAATTGAAAGTCGCAAGCTCCGGAGGCTCGTCGATCCGTCGTTACCCGATAAGCCAGCGAAGCGGAAGTGTGATTTCGTGGGCCGCAGCGTCGCTCGATCGTTGCCGTCATTTCCGTCGCGCGAACCGTGACACCTGTCGTTACCAATCGGCGGCACACATCGCACGAGGCCGGCCCCCGATTGGCTCACGGGCCCCGAACACGTGTTTCCCACAAGCGCACTGCCACGAGCTGCTGACTATCGTCCCGGCGTTGGCGCCGTTCACTTGCCATGGTACCACTTGAGTCCGGCGCGTCCGAGTGGTCCCTAATCGGCGTGGACGCGCGTCCCATAAACAACGAGCGCGGCCGGCTTTTGAACCGCGATTCGGCTTTCGAGCTCCCAGGTGCTGCCGCTGCGCGGCCACGCGTCGTACTAAGTGCAATGCGAGCCGACCCGCGCAAACCACGCGCGCAACCCCAGTCGCGTCGCAACGCGCCTTCCTGGTGGGGGGGTTGCATTTTTACTACCGACAACGCGCGCTCACTAAATAAATGCCGAATAAATAAATAAATAAACAAAACCACCACACCCCTTGTGCAGTCGTTTCATTTCGTTTACCGACAAAGCACAATGCACGTCATAGTAATGACGACCGTGCAGATTGAATTAAGTATTCAATCTCGCGGCGCACGTTGAAGGGTTAAGGGAGCCGTGTTTCCGAGGTTGACGTTTTGCGGCAACTTTGTGGCAAACTTTGCGAGCTTTGGATCGCTGATTGACGAATAATTGGAATCGTGGGATTAAAGGCCGGAGGATTTGTAGACGCGGACGTCAACTTGCAAGAAAGCTCGGCTTGAAATAATGAAGGGGTTGGGAGAAGCAATTGATGGGAAGTTGTTCGACTGCGTTAGATTTAAGGCAGTATTGAGTGTTGCGGAGAAAAATTTAAGGCTACTTAATTGGAATCGAGTGACACTTTTTGTTAGGGTAAGAAGATTCGTGATACAGGGCAGGTAATTTGTAAATCAGTAGTGACGGTCGACGTATGGTCAGACAAGGTAAAGAATTCTTATTTTAAACTATTTAATAATATTTTGCTTGAACTTTTCGTTCAAGAAATAACCATAATAATTGATTAGAATAATAAATAATAATAATGCCTACAGTAATTTTTTTTCTTTGTCGAAAATAATTCAACGTGTATTATTTGTGTGATTTTGCGTCTGAAAATGATCCGATTTTAAGGATCCCGTATTTTCAACTAAATCATCATCGAAAAATGTCATTTTATTTTCATCAAAGAATCAGGGAGAAATTATTTCAGGCGTAATTAATTTTCGAATGCCTCATTTAGAGTCATGTTTTGTCTTGGAAAAAATAGGCATCAATGTCAGGATTACTAGCACAGAGATGTAAGAATAAACGTCATTAAAGAGGGCTCATCTGCGATTATTTCTTTCTAAACAAGTATCGCTTTAAAAGCTGGCTCGCGTCCTCTATTTTTTTATATCTATGATTACTAGTGAAGAAGCGATCTTATATTATTTTTTATTGGCAACCCTGGTCTACGCAAATATTAAATTATATTGCTAATCGAGGTTTCCAATGGCCAAGTTAACATCATCACGATTCTTAATATATAATTACGAGCTTTAGTTAAAAACATTTAAATTTTTAATTCGAGAATCGTTTATTTTTTCTCTAGTATTCAAAAGTCTTTAAATAAACCAGTTAATTTTTCAATGAAATGGTACGTTTTAATTTTATTATGACACAAGACATATGATATTAAGGGTATATTCTATAAATCCAAGTGTCTCATTTTGAGACATTTTTCACGTTTAAGACACCAAAAGTGTCTCAATCACCAAAAATGTCTCAGAATGAGACACTTGATTTTACAGTATAGGTTGTACGTTTACTTAACACAAGTACAGCTACAATTAATCATAGCATTAACATAGTTTTGCCTTTGGACGAATAAGCATAATTTCGTTCATTTCGCATTACTGTATTTGCAACCTGGATATTTACCGAAAAACAGTTAAGCATGTAATGATTATGTCAATGAAATCGTTTGCTCAAGATTAGTTTAATCTGTCAAGCGCTTCAGCATTGTTCCATCATAAAGTTATTAATGTAGCTTGCATTTCAATTACAAATGTTAACAATATAGTTTGATACAGTGGTATGTGAAGCAAATTTATGATGTACAACGTTATACAAAAAATTACAAAAACATAATTAATTCGTGTTTTTTTTCATAAACGAAATGTTAATTGTTTGTAAAATATAGCTATCATGAATTTTCGGTTGGTTATCGATTGGAAAATTTAATTTTAAATGACTTATTTCTACTGAGATGGATTTGCTTCAATTTAACGACAACAGAATTCCAGTGATAGAATATAAAAGATTATAATTATTTATTTACTTAAAGAGACAATATAATAGAATATGCTCTGAATAAAGACAGTATTATGTATTTAAAACTTTTAACAGATTGGTTTACGTACAACGAAACGGTTTATAATTGACTAAAAATTGCAACACGTAAAAATATTTCTTGATTATGAATCTAATTTTTCGAATGTTGAGGTTTCCATGACTTTTTTAGAACAAAAAACCTGATTTATCAATTACTTTTTATTGAATTCATTCTAAATCCGTTGTCAGTAAATTAGTGTTTTTTTTTTTTTTTTTTTTTAGTAGATTAATTAGTAAATTAACGTTAAATTAACTTTACGTAATATGAACAAAAATCAAGATTTGGGTAAAAAAAATATTATATTGATCTTTGACTCATTACACGTGACCTTTTTTCCATTTAATCTTTGTTTAATGTCAAGTATGTATGTGCCTTGTTATTACTTTGTAAATGTAATAGGATTAGTTGTTTTTACTTTTTTACATTAATGCATTATTTGTACTATTATACTGAAAAATAACTACAAAATTTACATTAATTGTAAAAGATTGTTATCATAAAACAAAATCGTTTTCAATTTGAATGCATTTGCAGTGAAAAAAAAGGAATATTTTTGACGTGGAAGAACATTTTTAACATCAAATATAATTGCTGACGGATTTATTATATTTTATAAAAGTTAAATCAATGAAAAGTAACGTGAAATCCTCCGACAAATCATTGATAGTACTTTTATTTTTTAAATGAAAACGAATTTTTGGTATATTCTGTGAAACAGGTTTTAGATTCTTTGTCAAAGGAAAATATATTTATGTTGATTTATACTCACAATTCGTAAATCACAGACAGATTCGCAAACAGTGGATATCGATATTCCCAATGGAAGTGTAAATGTAAAAGAATTGCTGACCTATTTTTTGTAACGCAAAACTCGGCGTAAACTCTCTACATCGAAATTTTGATAGATCCCCGAGCATACAACGCATGTACATTAGGTCAACATGAGCTTTAACTTTTTTACCCCTTTTTTCACAATTCAATCACGCAGGTCGTCGCAAACGATCTACGTTAGTGAACACGTAAACAAAAAGGCACTAAATGAGTCAAAGTTATTTGGCGTTTTACTACCAACTGTGTGAGTGTTTTTTTTTTTTTTTTTTTTTTTTTTTTTTTATATTCGCCAGGTTGGTCACTATGTAAAATATGTACTTCATAATAAATCCCGAAGGCCTGCTGAACCCAATAAAACCCTATTGCACCCTTTTCGTACAAAAAAATAAAGACAGCATCAACAGTGAGACTAGCAACAATCAAAATAACCTAAATAAACACACATATCACAGTATCCCGTGTAACACAAAAAAAACAACAACCATAACACTCATTATACAGCAA
>JABFOV010006342.1:0-10803 GCA_022817685.1 Aradophagus sp. ZL-2020
TGTATATATATATATGTATACACATACGTAGAAGCATAATAAGAACTAAATATACATGTAATCTAAGATTACGTTCTGTTGGGGTAAAGTAATGATGGAAAATATCTACCTAGGGTGGAAAACATAAAAGTATCACTACTTCCTATATTTTACCTTATACTGTAGTAATATATATGGTAAAAGATGAGCACACGTGATTAGATGGTTCTTATTCTTATTATGTATTCCAAGCATGCTTTATCACTGCACATTGAAGTTCATCGAAACTATATACAAGGGTTTTAACGAATGAAAACGTTAGACTGTCTTTATAAAATTACTGAAAAGCTATTTGTTTGTTTCATTTATTTTATTCAAATCGCCCAATTATAAAAATATTACAGTAAAAAATCATATTTTATTTAGAATTGTAGTAAATAGTAACGTTATTTAGTGTTTTCAAAAACATACAAACATTCAGAATGCAGAAGGCTTTCGCGTTGTTTAATTCCGCACTGACACTACGTCTAATCTCACTTTCCGGCAGAACGCATGCCTTCCCTATTTAATCTTTTATTTATTAAACGCTGCCGTGTAAAATCTCTAAATCAACTGACAAAATATTATATTCAAAGAATGCGGACAATAATTCGTCACTTGCTTCGTCAGCGTAACACACTTTTCTGAAGTAACGCCCATACTCCAACGATTTATTGGACGTTATCACGTCGAAACTCCCGTTTTCAATTTCGACAAAGGGAATCCCCGTTGCTGAAATTGAGAATGGGGGATTGTCATTGCCGATTTGGAAATGGGGGTTCTTTTTCTTAGTTATCGATGTATGGTCCATATATTTTAATTATCCGGTGAGAGAAAGTCAATGTAAATATATGAATTATATATATTGTATATATTGTATTTTCTTGTATTGATTACATATTGTTAGTATGTGATTCCTTTTATGAGAATCATTTCATTTTAATGACTTATAAAAAATTTCTGACAAAAGCATCCTTTTGTTTTATAAAAACCTTGATTTACTTGATTACAATGCCTTGAAAGTCTTTGATAGTTATTTATTGATTTTTATAAAAATCAACGAAAATGCCGTTTGCTTAATTTGCTTCTCTTATTCATGCGAATTTTCATTTCGTCGGCGTCAAGTAAAATAATTTTAACTCGTATAATTCGATTATTCGGAGCAAACGTACCTCTTTTAGTTAAAAATTAGCTCGTATTATATCGAAATACTTATACGAAATGCTTTTTGTATGCTTACTGAATTTTTTACATTACTTATTAACGAAGATTTTTTGCGCGAATTTGATCCATGCGATAAATGTAATTTTAGATGTTTTAAATTGACCTTGCGTTATAGAAAATTAAATTTTTACGTCATATTTCGTCTTGCATTTCAAAAATAAGTGTCTCGTTTTGAGACATTTTTCAGCGTCTTCAACAACGTTATTATTGGATCAAATATGCTTCGTTCTTAAATGAAAAACGAGTTGTTTTTGTTTTGACCCTTGAATGAACATAAGGGTCTAATAGACCCTGAAATTAAAGTGATATTAAAGTAAAGTTCGTTTAAGTAAGATAAAGATACTGAATTTCATGTTATCCGTTGTTCATCTTCATGTTGTCAGCGTTCTATTACTAAAGACATTATTATTACAATAATTTTTTTTCCAAAATAAGTAGTATTGGTCAAGATGATGGCGAACTGGATTGCGAAGTTTTTCTCTTTAATTTTCTACAATTTTATATGAAACAGATTTTGAAGCAAATATTTAGTACAAATACCTTCCCGTAGTTTTCAACATAGCTGGACCAACCTAAAAACTTTGAATGAAAAATATAAAAAAGTATACTCGCAAACTGTTATCTAAAATTTCTCGTTGCTTTTTATTTTTACGTAATTTTCATTTAACCGGCAGTGTCATGATTTCGGTGCCGATTTTGTAATTTAAACTTTGCGATCCAGTATTCTCCGGCGTATCCTCTTAAGGAAGTAATGTCTGGCGAAAACGAAAAGTCATTGGCTCTTTGTGAAAAACCAAAACAAGGTCATTGCTCTTAATGCGGTCCCCGGCAAAGCAGTTTAGTGCAGCCTTCGTACCGAATAACGACCGAGAAAACGAATAATATTGCGCATCTAAGAGCACGTCTCGAGACATTACACGTACGTTCGTTTGCGAGGCTCTCGTCATTAAATTAACCATGTAGAAATCCACGATTTAATCGAGGCCCTGTTTGTCCAGCCACTCTGCTCCATTAATCGCGCAAACAAATTCAATTCTGAAAGTGTTAATGGAAAGTCTCGAGAACGGTATATTAATTACCGAGTCAAATCAACCGCGTCAAATCAGCGCAAATGTCGGTATTTGAGCGAAGAAGGAGATAAAGAAAAATAGACGAAAGAACAATACGTCTACGATTTTTATCTCACGGTGGAAACATCAAATTTTTAATCATAAACGTTATTTATGATTTTAAAATATTTATATTTTGTAAATATCACCATGTCTGAATATTGTTAAAACTTTGAAAACTCAATTTCTTTTTACAGTTTAATATTGATTTACTTTTTTATTTCCAATGTTTGATTATGGAGTTGAAGTTTCCAACGTTTATTGATAAACGAAAATTAATCATATATAATTTAACAACATATATTGTAATCAAAAATGAAAAAAAATTATATTCTCAGGCATTGAAACATTCTAGCTTCTTCTTGTAAAATTATTAAATAAAAAATATACTATAATTTGTTTGAAGAAAAGTGTATCAGATTTTATTTTCGTTTACTAATAAACGTTGGAAACTTCAAGAACATGTTTGATTTTATAATCATCAAATTGAAATTTTCAAATAATAATTTATTTTATACTTTCAAAGTTGTGGAAAACGCGTCATCGGCGTTTCGGTCCATATACATCCTTTATTTATTATTATCATTATTATTATTATTTATTAAAATTTTGTCATTACACTTTCAAGTAGAATAAATTAATTGAATTCTATAATTACAATCGAAAATAACGAGCAAATTTTCGTGCCTTTTCACGAAGACTTATTCATCGAAACGGCGTATCACCGACGTCCACCTCGGCTAATCCGAAAAGCAAGATTATTTATACATTCAGCTTCACGCGGAGCAAAAGTTTTATACTTTTATTGTGACAGCGATACATGCGACTGTCTCGGTGTCTGGCATTTAATATCTCGGCTCGCATAAATATGTATTCCTGCAAGGATACACTTCGCGTCACGTCGACGCGATTTTCCAAAACTTTTGCCAGCCAAGTTATTTTGCGCGACGAGGCTGGGCGAATTGAAAAAAAAAAATAAATAAATAAATAAATAAAGTGCTTCTCCCGCCAGATTTTCGATACTTTTGCCAAACATCGACTCAACTTTGAACAACTTTTCGCTACCAGTTCTAGCCAATTTTGAGTACAGAGTTGTTTGGATTGATTCAATTTGTATTTATTTAACTTGGGTTTTTCTTCTGCGAAAATTTTAACTTGCTCTTACCAGAATGTTGAGTTAAACTCGTTATCGCGAATAACAGATAATAACGATAAACATTAATGTTCCATGAAAAATAATCGATAATTTTTTCACACTACTTTACGATAACAATTTTACAATCAAATCATTAAAATTGAATTTGAATTTGAATTTTTCACTTGAAAATTTGTCGCAAAAGTGAATGTTCGGTTTTTTTTGATGACACTAAAAGAGTTTCAATGTAAGGCGCTTTTAATGTCACACAATAAAAATGTCTTGAAAATAGACCCTGTATTTATAATGGGCATAATTTGCAGTTGAAAATTACAAAACTTGCGCATCGTTTGTTGAAAATCTCCGATAACGGCATTTTCAAATTACACTGCAAGATTACCGGCTGCAGCTTGGCGCGATGAAGAAAAGTAATAGGTGAAATGATTTTCATTACGACGTTAAATTGATGGCGCGAAATGTGCCGGGGAATATAAGAGGCTTAGTCTTGCGGCCATTGTAACACTTGCCGTCTGCCCGGGGGCGTCCCTCCGCGAGTTAATAATGAGATAGAAAGCACTTAACTCAACGTGCACGCGTGCCCAAGGGCCGCCAGGCTCCTCGGCGATCCGCGGACTCGCTAAACTCTCGGCCTTTCACGGAACAAAAAAAATGGATAAAAATACGACAGTCTGCGGCGACCACGTGATCTCACTTCGGACAGATAATCGGCCGTATCTGGTCTAGATTAAAATTTCCCGTCAGGCTGACGTTGCGATTTCCGCGGGATAACAGATGGATCGCTAAAGTAGTCGCGAGGAGTTGAAAGATGATTCGCTGCGAGCATGAAAAGTTGGTGTGGTCAATAAAAAGAATTCTACGGCTGGTTCGTTATATGAAAGGCAAAAATGAGGGACTCAATTTGGGACGTTTTTATGCATGGGATAATAAAAAATCAAGACGTTTTAAGATGAGATGTCGGTTTTTACAATACATAGACTATATCGATGGCTGGGAAAAAAAGCCCTCGTTTAAAAATTGGAAATTAAAAACCCGAATGCAAAAAGTTTCGGTCTCAATTTGATCAAATGTGACCAACCAAAAATCGGAATGGAAATGATCAAAACTAATTAGTTTCAGATCAGAACAAGATAGAAAATTAATCCGTTAATTACGAGTGAAATTTATTGATTAATTTATTGATTAATGAATCCAGATTTATTCACAATTAATTATTTAGATTTTATCCTCTTTTGATCTGAAACGAATCAATTGTGATCATTTGCATTCGATCTAATTAAGACCTAAATTTTTTTACTCGGAAAACCCTATTACCTAATACATGTTATATATATAGTATATCAAACATATCAGTATCTTCTGTTTACAGTGACGTTTATATGGGCTATATATTATTGATTTATTGTTGATAAGATTAATACCAATAATTGGACTCCAGTATTTAACCAAGCGTGAGTCTGATAGAACGTAGATTGTTCTACTTGAGGCGACAGTGAGGAATTGACAATAAAGTTTCATTTATAAACGAAAACGCAAAAGTGCCAATTCATCAAAACATTTTGAGGTGACATTATACTTTCAAAATACATTCGTTTCATCGCTTACGTAACGCACGCTCACCGAAATTAAACATTCGTAATAAAACAAGCGTTGAAACATTGAATTACAGACACTTGAAATATCCACTTACTTGCCACTTAGCGCCGAAGTATAGTGCTTGATCTCTTATTAATGTTATCACGATTCCGAAAATGACGGTCGCATTCCAGCCATGATAAACACATTTAAGCGATATTTTATGCACAAACGTACGTTCAAAAGCTCCGCAGTTCCAGCTATATATCAGAGTCTATTGTTCGAACTAATCGCCACTTCGTCTGACAATATTGTTGAATTAACAATTATGGCGCGAAACTTTGATCAATGGTGTTATAATTAGGCTGTCATCTGTACATAATTGTCTTAAAATTATCTCACGTTTGTGAGTAATAAACATTAACAGCAACTAACTAAATGTCTTTGTTTAACATAAATATCTTTATGTTATCGTCCGCAATGTAAATCGTGGTTGCTTTAATTTCGAAGACTCTTGAAAAACTTTCGTAACTGTATGAAATAAAAAATAATAAGAATAAAAAGAAAAGAAAAAAAACGTTAAAAAGAACAAAATCAGGAGGCACTTTCAGCAAAACTTTTCCCGCAAACTGGAGCATCGTTTTGATTCCCAGCAACTTTATCTTTTTTTCTTTTTTTTTTTTTTTTTCCAAATCACACCGAATTATTAGAATCGTATTTCGTTGAAACGGAATGTCGTTAAATTGCAAAGTAATTTATGTGCAAGAAGTTTGCAACGTTTGTTTGCAACGAATTTTTAATAAATTATTATTTCGTCCATCAATAATCAAAATCAGAACTTGAATTCATATCAGTGCGTTATAAAATAAAATAGTTGATTGTTTCGTTCATTTTCTTCGTTAGAAGTATATTGTTTTTGATTGAAAATTTATGGAATTTGGAATTCGCTGCAAATAAACGTTGCAAACTTCTTGCGCATAGTAATTTGAATATAAAGATTTAGACTGGCGAAAGGAGTCGGATGACGAAATCCGCGCGATTCTACTGAACACCGCTAGTACGACACTCGTGTCAATAGCCGAAGGATGCACTTTATACGGCGTGCCTGAATGCGGCGAAACCCGGCAAATCGTGTAATACTGTTTGCTCGGGAAAAACATGATTTTTAAGCAACCTTGCGATATTGAACGTTCAAATAAACAAACACTCGACAACTCGATCGTTTTGGATTAGTCACACTACAAATATGACTTTTTGTCGACAATCAGTTTTGGAGTGTTTGCAAGAAAAAAAGGGACATTTGTTGACACCCAGTCAATTTTTGAGAAAAATGTTGACGAAAGTTGTATTACGTGAAAAAAAAATTTATTTCCGATCAAATCGATTTATTTGCGATGAAAAAGGACTACTGAAAAAAGAATGTAATGAAAAAGATGATTTTTGGTAGGGTCTTCTTACTTTTTGTTGCTTATTTCATTTAGTTCGTTAAAAATATTGATAACAAAAGGACGGAGAAAAATCTGTTGGATATTTAACATATTTTATATAATATATTACTTTGATATAAATCTGATGTTAATATTATATGTTGATATATGATAATAGAAATATGACGTAGTATAAAATAATTAAAAAGACTTAAAATTTGTATGAAAATTGTTCGCTAAATTGTTCGTGCTCGCTAAAAGTGGTACATGAGGAAACACTTGACTAAAAATGATCGACTCTCGTCGAATTAATATTAACGCAATTACTGCAACGCGAGAACATGGTTCAAGGTATAGTTCGAGTCTGTGCGCCTTTTCACCTTCGCGCAAAATGATTCCTCTATTTTCTGAAAACTAATTCAATCGGGAGGAGTAATCTGTTTGCGCTGGTTGGCTTGCTAATTGACATCAATCGATGATCGCGGGTGATATTATACGATACAAGCAGTTTGTTATTGGAGAACGTGCCATATATAACTGCACATACACTGACTATGATTTACATTGTGAACAGTAATTATGAGAATATGGTATTAATTAAACGTTTCCGTAGCAATAGTGTATTCAGTTTGCCAGAACGAGTATTTTCGATGAGCTTTAACATTGAAAAAATTAGTAGAAAAAATCTAATTTTATTTTCTTTTTTATATATATATTTTAAATTTTCGTATTATTTTATATATAAATTATTATCGTATGTATATTTTAAATTTTATATATATTTTAATATAAAATAAAAATATCTTTTGCACGTTTTTTAATGTGAAACCTATTTTAGAATTAAAAAAAGATTGTTTTTAAAATATAAGATTAGTTAAAAATTTAATCGAATCAATTTTATATAAACAAAATCATTAAAATTTTAATATACACAAAAAGCACACTGTGAACTGTTTGTAAAAGGGAAATACGAACAGGAAAGGTCGACCAAACTTAATATCATTTCATTAAGAATATCTGGAATCCTTCCGATGTTGATTTGTGAATGAAAATAGACAAAGACAGATTTTATTAAAAACAAAGATACAAACTAGTAAACATTGAATTCAACAAAGACGAAAAAAGGAAACGTTTCTTTATTAATTTTCAGTAGTTACTCTCTTGTTTCACTTTTTATTTTAAATACTATTTATAGTATAATATTACAGCATCGTATATTTATTATTGCAGAATATATAATATATAAAATATAAAATATATTCTGGACCCCTCCCCTAGTATAACAATACTTCAAGGAGAGGGGGATTACTACAATATTTTTAATATATACAAAAATTTCATGTACATACGATTATTTCAATTCATTGAAATTTACCTTCGAATTCATAACTGTCGCTATAACGCTAAACTTTAGAAACTAAAACTGCCCAAGTCCGGATGAGAAAGGCGCGCTTCGCGTCGCGGGACGTTGATATCAAGATATTTTCGCGATAGCATTAACGCCGTAAATAATCATCGATGGCCCGTCTTTTTTCCTTCGAGACGCTCGTTTTCAACTTCAAACACCGTGTCGGGCAAACAGCTCTATAATACTCTTGGAATCGCGCCAAATTACACCATCCGCCGTTTCTCCGTTCCGTCTTTATCATTATTAGACAAATTTTAATTTGTTACCGCAATTCCGCGGCGCGATTGTCAAGACACCGCGCTTTGTTGTTGAAAATGATGAAAGCGCGGTTCGGCCGCGTAATCACTGTCGCAAAGCCTTTGAGATGAATTCATTATTAAATCTTTATCCTCGTTCATTATTGTCCATTATGTATGTCATGAATATATGAAACGTGAACAAAAAGCACAATTACGGAAGAAAAGTTAGCAATCATTGTACTCAGTTTTTTTCTCTTTTTTTTCTTGTTTTTTTTTTTTTTTCATTCGCGAGCACATATGAGGTGTCATTTGTGAGATCGAAACTATTATTCGTATTGCAATTATGGAGTAAGAATGATAATAGATAAATACTCGGAAAAAAGATCGATCGTAAATTTCACTGCCTTTCGTTTGTATTACGTGATCATACATTTTTATGGATGCATTAAATTATTTTATCAAAAACCTTAACGTTTCGTTTAAATGTTCGACAACTTATTCCAACTGTTTTTCACTCGTTTTATAATTTTCTTCCCATTTGTTTCATTCGAAGAATTGGATCTCAGTTTTCTTCGAAGCACCTTACGATAGCAAATTATTTTTCGCTGAAATTTGAAAAAAAAAAAAAAAAAAACATAAAATTCAACCATGATCAATCAACTAGAAACTTTCCAATTGGAAGCACATTTTGCAAATAGTTATTAAAATGCGCACATGGAAATAATTTTGTTTTATAGAAAAACGTCGAGCAATACGCCGGGAACGCGCAGTAAAAGTCTTGCTATTTAAACAAAGATTAATATGCTGCGAACGCAATGATTCGTAAGTGGCGCACGAGGAAAGTTGTTGACTGAAAAATTCAATGTTCCGCGTGTGTAGTCGATTTAGCCCGCGCGGCGTTATTTAATGATATATTATAAGTTTGAATTTGAATACGAAAGTCGTACGAGCCGACTCGTACTATGGTTACATTTTAAAATAATTCGTGTGATTTAACGCGCGCTCGTGTTATTGCCGGGGATAATCCGCAGCATAATTTGCCGAGTGCAAACGGAACATTCGGTGATCGATAATTTATTTTCGCTAATCAATTTGCCGTGCATCTGGTGAATGTTAATTTACAGTCGACCTCGGCTCTTGAATTACGAAACATTGTGATTCGTTCAAACAGAAAAATGTTTTCGAAAGCTTGATTGATTTACGAGGCTGAAGAATTTTATAAATCACAATTATTAATGACGTGATCTAAGAAAAGTTTGTCTCTTCGAAATTTTTGAGTAATTGTTAATATGAGTGATAATGAGATGGAGTCAAAAACTTATTTAAAAATCAAAAGTAAAAGAAATTATATAGGATTCGATGGATGGAGTGGTAGATGGCAAAATGAATAATAATGACAAATAAATTAATTGACAATAATAACAGTGATTTACAACCGCCATTACATTATCAAGGAAATTACGAACAACGACGATGATAAAAAGCACGAACACGATAAGGATAACAACGAAGACGACGAATGTAATGTTGACGACAATGTTACAAAACACAACAATAACTTTACAATAGCAATGACAATAAAGACGACGAAGATAGCATGAACAACAAAAACTAATTATGCATATAGAGGACAACAAAAATAATGACGGCAAAAGTCAGTGACATTTACAACAACAATAATAACAAGACTGTAAACAGCAAAAACAACAGCGACAAAAATGACGACTACGATAACTACAATGATAACAAAGACATAAAGACAACAGCGATGACAAAAACAATGACGGTGATATTGCCAATAACACAGATATTAAAAATGACGATATAAAAATTAACAATGACATTAACGAAAATGAAGAAACAGAACAATTACAATAACGAAACAACTCAACAACGAAACTCTATATTTTCGACTTGAAAAAACTCTAAATTAAATAACATTGACAATCAACAACTTCGCGATGCTTGCAATTAATATCATTCGGTCTCCGACGTTCAACAAAAAATCTCAGCACTCGAAATACCTTTCTCGATTTCCACTTGACAATTGATAAGAAATACTTCTAAAGTCCGGAATAACATTTTTCCGACCGTCCGTCGTCTTTTTTTACCCTCGGCACGGTCAAAGCCCGAAAATTGTCGTCGCGTCGACACCTCCTCGCTCGTCACGTCGCCGTGACACAGAGAGGTGGCGAAATTGGCTGGCGGTGCCGGCGTTGTAAGAAGCAATAATTCCGTTTGAATGACGCAATCAAAAGATTATCCCGTCAATCAATCACTCAGGCAGCTAAACAGCCGAACGCCGTTGGGTTTATCCACTTCGGCCGAAAGGACCTTCGACGGACATCCACTCCGGCGACAAGAACTTTTCGATCGATCGATTGTGGTTGCTCGGCGGAGGGAGAGGAATCGGGGGCGGGGGGGGGGGGGGGGGGGCGAAAGCGAACAAAGTAGGGCGAAAATTGGGGCGAAAATTGGGGCTTGCCCGCCCCTTCCCGCCCGTCCCCCTTACACCCATCCCCGACCCCACGAGCCCCCTCACCCCCTCGTACGCCGTCTCCCGCTTGAAAAAAAAAAACTATCCACGTCCGTCAGAGGCGCAACTGTCACGTGACGGACGTGCGATACGGTCGAACGGGATGGGTCACGG
>JABFOV010006343.1:0-10801 GCA_022817685.1 Aradophagus sp. ZL-2020
AAGTGTCGTATTAGTGAGAGAAAGTCGTAGATGAGGCTGTCAGTTTAGATTAGTGGGACGAGGACTAGAGCACACAGAGAAAGAAACTACTAATCAGCGGAGAGGGGGGGAAGAGGGAAAAAAATAGTAAATAAAAAAAAAAAAAAAAAAAAAAAAGAATATAATATTTTATTTTTTTTTTTTTTTGTGTGAAGAAAAAAAAAAAATTTTTTTTTTTTTTTTTTTTTTTTTTTTGCTTTTTTTTTTTTTTTTTTTTTTTTTTTTGTAAATTTGTACAGATCTGTTTGCTTCGTTGGTAATTACTTTTAACGAGTCTCGTGTAATTCAGATCAACGTGAAATGACTTAATCAATTATCATTTGATTACGTACAAACAATATTATCATATTGCGTAAAAAAGTGAACCGCGTTATTATTTGCAGCTCCTTTTTTTCTTCCAAAATCAATGATTGATGAAAAGTCGCGTTTTCACTTTTGAAAAAGATGGTTTATGAAAAAACAGGTTTTTAAAAAAACTTAAAAAAAAAAATGTTCATACACAGAATTTTTTATCAAATTATTTTACAAAATCATTTTACAAACATTGATTGAAAAATTTTATTTATACAATTATTAAAAAACATTTTTAATTAAAAACAAAAGGATTGAAATGTCGTTATTTTATTGAAAAGTTTACATTTTGGAAAAACTTTTCAATACTGTCCAAAAAGTCAGTAATTATAATCTGTGCACCGTAAAACATCTTTTCCAAAAGTCGCTTTTGAATTCGAGCAATTTTATGTAATTATGACTTTATGTACATATGAAACTCGAACATGAAATATTGAGCATATACTCTAAAAAAAAAAAAAAAAAAATTCAGATTAAATAATTTTAATATTAACACAATTTCGACGTGACATGAACGTTAATTAAACGTCACTCATCGCGTTTCGTAAACTTGTTATCGACGTAGATTCAACGCCGACTTCGAATCGAAGAAATTTGTTTTCAATTGAATTGAAACTTGCACGAACGAGGTCGCCTGGGAAGAAACGTTTCATGAATCCAGCTTATTTATCAGAGAAATTTTCAAATTAAGCTCAATTGTGACAACGAGACGATAAGGCTACTGCAACGATAATAATAATGCAACGATGCAGCTATAGGAGATATGATTTATCGGACGGCGCACGTAGCCAATTTGAAAATTGTTTTGATAGTTTATCTCAGTTGATGTTGAAAACAAACATGTCGACCACACCGCGCAGTTGCGTCCGCAATATTTACATTTCATTTACAATTTTAGCACTTTACAAAGCTAAATGTGCCGTTGTTTCTATCCGCGTGTTTCGTCATTACCTCGTTACGAAAACACATCGAATTTACGATATATATATATATGTCGATATATCGATACTTATCGATTAAAATCGATTGAAATCGATATTTATCGATTTAAGTCGATGCTTATCGACACAAATCGATTTATATCGATATATCGAGAGATATCCATCGCAATTAATTATTAAAACTTTATAAATTTCAGGGTTTGCACTCGATTTTCGGATAATCTACATTCCGGTTTTCTACCTGTGCGGGTAATCTACGTAATTTCTCCCGCATATTCTACATACTCCTTTATTTGTTTCTCTAATGAATTTAACGGAATTCGAAACAAGGTGATGAATCGGAATTATGTGTGACATTAATAAGTGACATTACTGTAGAAAATCCAACATCTCCAATCCCGAAAATACTAGTCGAAAGTCAAGTGTTTCTCAGTACGAGAAATCTCCCTTAAAGAACCTAAGAAAATTTGAACATCGCAGTTTAGCTCGAGTTAATTAAACTTTGTATCAACAATGTATTAACTTGAACTTGTTTTACCATTAACGTTAAACCAAACGTGAATAAAATGGTAATTACTTGTAATTTCGTATTACATCACGCGTTATTCACGGAGCGAAATTGTTTGTTAGATCAAAACAACTAGTCGTGTTGGACTTACGAAGTAAGGACAAGACCATATAAACATATAACATAAACAAAAGACAGCGATGTTTTCATTTGATTTTTGTTTATTTTCAAGTATTTACATGTTCTTGTCCTAACATTGTAAACACAATGTAAGGACAACAAAACAAAAAAATCCATGTAGGAAACTATATAGGAATTTGACACAGGAATCTACATAGGAACTTACTTAGATTTCTATATAGGAACCCATACCATCTGGGAACTTATCTGGGTTACCATATGAATTCAATTTGATCAAATAATCATCCATAAGGGAACCCAGATAGGTTCCCAGATGGTATGGGTTCTTATATAGGAATCTAAGTAAGTTCCTATGTAGGTTCCTGTGTCAAATTTTTATGTAGGTTCCTATATGGATTTTTTGTTAGGAATTGTAAGCATAAGGGAACCCAGATAGGTTCCCAGATGGTATGGGTTCTTATATAGGAATCTAAGTATGTTCCTATGTAGGTTCCTGTGTCAAATTCTTATGTAGGTTCCTATATCGATTTTTTGTTAGGGATTGTAAACACATAAGGGAACCCAGACAGGTTCCCAGATAGTATGGGTTCTTATATAGGAATCTAGGTAAGTTCCTATGTAGGTTCCTGTGTCAAATTTCTATGTAGGTTCCTATATGGATTTTTTTGTTAGGGATTGTAAACACATTGTAAACACAATGACTAGTTGTTTTGGTCTAACAGAAAATTGCTCTGTGTTCAAACGTTGAATTAACGTTGTATCAAGTTTGCGTCAACATTGATTCAACTTTGAAATCCAGCTTCTAAATTAGATTAGTCGTCCTTCGAGGAAATAAAGGGAATCGGAACTCGTCGTTACGCAGTCTAAATGACAAGGAACATAAATACACTTGACCATTTCACAACAGCCGCTCTTTTCGTACGAAAACAATAACACCGCGTATCGTTGATTACAATTGTTTTATCGTGACAAACAGAATCCGCCGCGATTGTTTGTGCAAATGAAATGTCGATGAATCAGTAATTTTCATTTGGGCAAAGTTTCTCGCGTAAACAGATCAGCGTGTAATCTTGCTTTCTGCTTTCTTCGTTTGTAGCTAAAGCGACGATTAAAGTGTAGTAAAATAGTAAAATGTTTGAATGATACAACAAACACCATACAATTCTTACAATGTGTTGGAATAACTCGTTTCAGTTTCGTTGAACAATTCAGCTACATTTGCTAGAATCTTTTTTTCTGTGTGTAGTTGGCATCCATTTTTCACTTTCTCGCTATATTAGTATATTTCAATGCTAGACGTCAAAGTGAATTTCCCCTAGTGGGTAGATTCACTTTGACGTCAAACACTGATTGATATTTTTTCCAAAACCCACATCAAAATTATCTGGAGCTGTTTCGAGCTTTTCAAAGTTCGACTTTTTCGGACAAAAGTGAGGTTATGTGCCGGTGAAAAATCCACTTTTCACTGTGCTGCTCACCGTCAGAAAAGTTGAACTTTGATCGCTCGAAACAGTCTCGAAAAGTGGCACTTTGGTAGGTGTATCAGGAAATTATATTTTTCATCCCAAGGGCAAAAGTCATATTTCTTTATATGACTCTAGGGAGAAAAATGTCGTTTTTTAAGTAAACGTCAATATCAATCAACATATTGTACGTAAAGCTTCTTTCTTAAGATAAAAAAGAAATATAGAGATACAAGACTCCACTTAAGTTCAACTGTAGATAATCCAACCAACCGCATCGTTTTAATTACGTTCGTTTTATCGCTAAAGAATTCTTCTGTCCTTTTAGTCCCAAGAGATTTTATGGACCAAGAAAGCTGTTACAGATTGTGGCAAAAAGTGATCAATCAGATTTTATTTGCATAGTTCTTTTCCATCATATGATTACAAATAAGATCAGCAATATCAATGTCTGTTTGACCACTTTGACTGGACAGCACAACTCGTAACAGCCCTCCAGGAGCCATGTGTACCATGGACAGGACCATGATAACCATATTATTGAACAACGGCGAGTGGTGGATTGTGTTGGCCCGGTTGGGACCTGAGAGCTTGAGCAACTCGTCTAAACGGCAGCTGTAGATAGTAGTAGGCACAGTAGGGCAATGGGTCCCAGTAAACGAACAACGCCTCCTTCTTGTCGAGCACCGTACCTAGAAGATTGCGGTCGACTTCACTGATAGACCTCTTCAGAGCATTGCAAAAAGTATCGCTGGATACATCGTTGCCCGGGTTAATAAGTCCGGAGTTCTGGCGAGAAAAGTGACGACACGGTCGCCACACGAGCCTCGGATGAATGCTTGAATAGCAGATGTAGGGAAGACCCACTCCGACCCTGCAGCCGATGGATACTAGCTCCCCAGAATCGGAAACAGCAAGCCTGAAGCTAAGATGGCCGCTAACATTGCCAGTGTAATTAACAGCAAAAAAGCGTTCGAGCCATAGGTTGACGTCAGCGCGCTCTTCCGGAATGAGACCCCGAGTCTCATCTACTCGGCATGTCACGTTGGCGACCACTCGCGACCTTTTGACTGTCGTACACGTGATGAAGTGCTGGCTGCCGGGGTCGCGGATGACGACCCATGGTCTACCATCGTCGACTACGTGGCCTTGTCGGCGAAACTCCCGAGCCGTTGAGGGTAAGATTATCTTGGCACGATCACGCATGCCAGCTGGTCCAGCCGGTAACATGACGTACCTGCCGTTACGCAAATTGTCCCGCTCGTAGAGTCGATTCACGTCTTCGAATGAGCGCAGCACGAAATGGTTTGGCGTGGGTAGACCCAAGGACCTACACCTACGAAGTAGCTCCAGCGGGTCGTCCAGAGCCGTGACTTCCGCAGCATTCGGTACAAAACACTCGCATCCAAGTGCCTCTAAATGTGGTTTCGCTAAAGCATCATAATAGGCTGTGTTAGTGGCGCTCACTGGGATGTAGTAGGACACTTTCTCCTTCTGGATGATATCCTTTAACGCCTTAATATATTCTGAAGTGGTGCGAGGACCTGGCCGGGGAACGGTGTAATACCGCGCACAAGCTGTGGAGAAGCGTGCAAGCGCAAAGAGACCCTCGAGGTCGCAGACGATAACCCTGGCACCAGCCTTGTAGAAGTTCTGAGCCAGATGAACGGCTTGAACAGTGCTGCCACCGCTGACGAGCACGCAGCGTTTGCTACGCGTGCGCTCGGAGGCTGGAGTGTGAAGCACGGTGATGAACCATTTGAGCACTGTGAGCGGTAATTGTAAAATCAGCCAGAATACGCAAACCCATGCAGAAGCCCAGAGTGCCGGCGCTAGGAAGACGTAGTGTATAGTATTATGCGCTGTGCGTACTAGCTCTAACATGAAGTCTATGTACCAGGATGTAAGACGAGATGGTAAAAAGACCCCACGTCTTTCCGGAGTCGGGGTTGGGGGACTCCGCGTTTCAGTCAGCTGCGAGGCTTGGCGCTGCAGGCGTACTTGTTGACCCACCCGTTGCTGGTTGAAGATCACTGTCGGTGCGCTTGAAAAGCTTGAAGCATAGGATGAGTTGGAAACGTTTGATGGTGAGCGTTTCAGCGTCGATACTGGCGAACCCGATGGTGGTGACATGGACAGTGGCGAGCCAGGTAGAGGTGGCGAAGCACTGTTGCTTCGGGACATGGGTGGGCTCGACAACCAAACCCTCATGAGACTGTCACTTGCACAGGCGGGCATTGTCGCGGTTTACACCGCTCGCGTTGACAGTCCAAAGGCCACTCGAGTCTACAGTTCAAGCACGATTGAATCGCGGCACTTGACAGTCTCTGATAAAGATTCTCATAACTTTGTGAATTGACACTTGATCTTTTTAATTCCTTCAAAAGTTGATGTCTTCCAAACGATAATTCCTAAGTTGTCTATAGTCGAATCATGGTTCTTGAATGACTTCTAATAGCTTCTAATGGTCTACGAAAAGATGTTAAGTTGTTCACTGTGTAGCATCAGCGTTCAGTTCTGGTAGAATTCCTTTCAGGACTAGGTCACTGTGCTTCTCTGACACGGTCGTTCTTCACCCAAGTGGACAGGACGTCTGTGTTGAGACATTTATTGACGGATTGAGAACGGGTCCGGTCTTTTCGCGCGACAAGTCGCATTCGTGCTTTCGCGACGTTTACTGAGGCTGGTTCCGTGGAATCACCGTGTTTTATGAAGTCCGCGTCTCAGACGTACTATGAACCGATCGCGCTTATCTAATCATGTCGCTTCAGATAGCAGAGCAGTAGTCTTTCAATATCAATCGTTCCTTTTTGCGACGACTTCTGTCCTGTTTTTCCATTTGTTTATTTACTCCTAGCTTTCGTTTTGCGTTACAAATTGCTTTAATTAAACTAATTTTTTTTCCGAAGGACCGAAAATAAAAGACAAATCTTTTTCTTATAAAAATTTATTACAATGTGGTTTACATCGAGAAGATTGTACATCAGACAGTCCAAACATAAGATCATAACTCAAACTTTTCTATAACATTTTCGATCTCCAAAATATCACAATTAAACTTATAGATAATCACGAATGAATTTCGCCATAAATATCGTTTAAACAAGGATCAGTAATTTCGTATAGAGTATGATAAATACCATGTCGCCTGGCTATCATGAAGGGACTGTCGCCACTGGTGTTGATAGTGTTAGGTTCTATGTCTGGATTTAACAGAAACAGTTGTAAAGCTGGCGAGTTGTGCGATGTTCCTGATACCAAGTGCAGAGGAGTCTGATCGCCTTTGCTTTTGGCATTGATGTCTGCTCCGTTTTCAAGCAATAGGGCTGCGCATTCCACATTGTTCCAACAAGAAGCTGAATGCAAGGGTTGCCAATCATCTTCCGTTTTACTGTCAATTCTCGCGCCTCTTTCTAACAAATACTGCAACAATTATTGCAAATGTTTTATATAAGTTTATTATTTCAAATTTATTTATTGTCATATTTGCTTAATATTAATGTACTTAAAATTTCCATAGTTTATCGGTGAACGAAAATGCATTTAACCGGAATTTTCATTAAAAAGAATGTTTTGGTCTTGAAGAAACAAATCTTCAAATATCAGTCTTTTAATAAATAAGCGGTTGTATGTTAAACTAAGAAAAATTAATTACATCATTTCCAAATGGTAAGAAATAAATGGTACAATGTTATATTTAAATTACGTAATTCTGTTCAGGTCCACCTGAGTTGTAGATAGCGCCACTATGAAATCAGGTATTGAACAGTTTAAATAGTAAGATTGTACCACTTATTTTTTACTTTTCTGAAATTGTGCAATTTGTTTTTCTTAATGTGATGCAAGTACGTTTTAATTACTGATTTTCGTTGACTAATAAACGTTGGAATCTTTATATCTACATTACAATTTTAGGCTAATTTTGTATTATGGATTTTTAAGTTGAAAAGAAAGTCATTTTAGGTAAATGGTATTTTTACTTTTATTACCTCAACGACATGAACGTGATTTCCATAGCAAGCTCTATGTAGTGGTGTATAACCATCTTTATCAGTGCATTCCAGTAAGGTTGGATTTTTTGCTAACATTTTTATGATCTTCTGGATATTTCCTTCTTCGGCGGCCGAAAGAAATGCTTTAGCATCTGGTTCTGTGTAGAAAAAAGGAATATTAGTAATCACACATTAAAACAACAACTATCAATAGTAATAAATTGAAGCATGTTCTAACTTAATATGATCATAATATAATTTAAATGTATTTTCGTTTTAAAATGCATATTTTACATTTGAATTGCATTTATTACATTTTCACTTTTAATATTATTTTTTTTTTTTTATTCATATAATTTCAAATATTTGTCAATCTTCATTGAATTTAACGTCACTAAGATGGCACTTAAAAGAAGTAAGAAAATGGCGTAGATTTTTACATTATCAGCTTGTGAAAATTATTAATAGAAAATGATTAGTAATTAAAGTCCGCATTGAAAAATGAAGAGGATAGCATGATGTTTTATTAAATTTCGCTTAATTACATCCTAAGAACATCACTTTTACATCGGTATTTGGAAGAGAAAAATTGGGACAAATTAACCTCAAAATGTGATTCAAAACAACGAAAAGTTTTTCTCGTGAAATACAGACTCAAATATTATGTTTTTTGATGTACTGAGCAATTAATACTTTTCTATCCTTTTTCGGTTTTTAAAAATACATATTGCGATTTTGGCGCCAATTTCAAAATTCAAGTTTTTGGAGAAATTGCAAATATTCATTTGTATCAACAAATTAAAAGGTTAAAAGATCCCACGAATACAATTTGTGAAACAGAAAATTGTTGATGTATTGCAAAATTTATCTTTTCCTACCCAACAACGAAAAATAAATGAAAAAATATCCACTAAAGTACGCTGCAAATGCTTCATGTCCTACGTAAAAAATATGTTGATAAAATATTATGAAAATAATGAAATATATTCATTGTTATTGGCAAGGTATTTTCAGTATATCATAGATTTTTCAATTTTTTTTTTTAATTTATTTTTCGCCAGTAAGGAAATTGTTGATAAAAAGTTGAAGCTGAAAAAGAAAAATGGCATTTAACTAGACTTGTCAAATGTTCATTTCAAACAAATTCGAATGTATTCAAAGTATTCAAATATTCGAATAATCAAATATTCAAGTATTCAATTGTTCAAAAATAGATTTATCATATTCTTTTGTATATATTTTTTTAAAGTTTATTTAAATACAGTCGGTACTTGATTATTTGTATATATTAATGTAAAGGGAGGTCCTGTATATGTAAATAAATAAATAAATAAATAAATAAATAAATAAATAATAACTAATTCTGATCAATTTATTTATTTATTTATTTATTTACATTTATTATCTTTACAATATATTTTATAGTTATATATATTAAATAATATATTATATATAACATATAATTTATATATAATATATTCATATAATAATATATTAGTTAAGTATATATTATGTACAAAATAATATATTGAATCCATTTTTAAATAATTGAATATTCGAATGTTTGAATAATTAAAATTTTTAAATTATTTTTTTTTGTTTTGACACTTAACCTTTAGCGTTGAGCTCGGCATCGATGCCTGTGTCATCGTCGTCCCAAGCGCTCACTTGCATTCGATCGCATTTCGGAGTGTTCATTATTTTCTCACGCACGGTCTCCAAATCGATCACCTCGTCCTCATCCTCGGACATTATTTCCTCCTCTTTTTCCGTCATCTCGTTGCCGAATTTTGTTGACAGTTGAAAATCTTGCTTGTCGAACAACGCGAAGTTGGCAACAAGTGAGAAGAAATGACGTCAACGTTTGGTCGGGATCGATCAAACAATTCAAAAATTATAATTCGCGATTTGCAAATGGCAATCGTTTGAGAGATTGGATTTTGTAATCGAGAAATACAGTTTTGTATATTCGATTGAAAATGGCCAAATGTGCTTATTTTCTTTTGTCACCGTGGGAAGCTGAAAATTGTATAAAAAGTTTGGAAATACATCCTTTTGAAGATATTGGGACCGAGAGGTATATGATTTTGACGTACTGTGATTTTTTGTAAAATAAAATATCTATAAATAAATTAACAATAATAATAATAATAATAATAATAATAATAATAATAATAGTAAATAAACATATAAAGAATACCACACCTTAAAAAATTTAACGTCTGAAATTTTTTGCAAATTTTTTTTTTATGGATTTTTTCCAAATTTCCATTTCTTTTATATATAATGATTTAGAAATGTTTGGTGAGTTTTATTTCCAAACATCCTAGATCTAGTCTTTTTATTTATAATTCGTACTTTGTACATTTCAACAAAAATACAAACATTTGTTTTCCCCAACTTTGCATAATTTTTTCTTTTTTATTTCCAGCTGGTTCCAGCGCCATAAAAAAATGATTTTGTTAAATCAACAGTCGATATTTGAAGTCAGTAACATGCATGAAGAATCTATCAAAGAATGGTTCATTACTTATGACAAAGTAAATTTCACTATTAACGTTGCAACAAAAAAATTATGTTTTGAAAATATAATTTTTTCGATAGAAAAGATAAAGTTAAATTATGAATGAAATTATTATGAAATTATTATGAAATATATTTAGATTTGTTTCGTTTGCAAGTAAAAATTACGACTAATTTTAGAATTCAACTAAACTAAACTAAATTTCTATTTTATCTGAGTATTTTTTTTTTTTCACTTTTTTAATTTCATCATTTTGTAATTTTGCAATTATTAAAAAAACATTGTTTTCATTCAGATTCCAATTCTAATATTTGAATCGATACAAATGAATGTCTGGAATGAAAAGATATTTCCACTGTTAATTGAAATCAACGGTGAACCCAGCAACACGTTTCTTCTCTACAGTGCATTTTACCAAGAAAACTTGGCCATCTCCCTTTTGGAAAGTATCTTATTTCACAGCGAAAGTGTCGCGTCGATCAACGACTCGGTCATAGATCTTATAGATTATGTCATCGAGAACGTAACTAATCTTTTATACGCTAAAAAAGGAAATGTTTCAAAAGCAGAGACAGAATCCAAGTAAATTTTATAGTTACTTTTACAATTATTTAAATCAATTAAAAATTTGATAACAAAAAAAAAAAAAAAAAAAAAAAAAAAAAAAAAACAAAAAAAAAAAAAAATAAAAAAAAATACAAATATTCAATCCAAAAAAAAAATAATTACAACAAATTACATTTAACTAATATGACAAAGAGAATTAAAAAAAAAAAAAAAAAATACAAAATATATAACACTGATGAACAAACTCAAACAACAAGCACAGACAGCTATGAGTG